>PVKA01000880.1:0-86169 GCA_004027165.1 Ctenomys sociabilis
GGGTGTGGGATGTGGGGGTGTAGGGGTGGGGGGTGGGGGTGGGGGTGGGGGAGGTGGTGCTGCCGCTGCCGCTGGGGGTTGAACCCAGGGAATCAGATACATAGGGCCAGTGCCGTCCTGTCGCTGTGCCCCAGCCGCCTGCGCCTGTTTCTAGCTGTCCCACAGATGTGCAGTGATTTGGTCGAGTTTCTCTCCTGCAGGCTCAGACTTCTCAGATTAGCGTGCAGCGTTCAGAGCCGTCCTGGAGCAGCCCCAACCGGCCAGGTTAACATTTCCGGTGCGAAGGTGTAACGTTCCCCTGGAGTGGGACCAATCACATTTTGAACAGCCTCACATCAGGCCAAGTTTGCCTCCAGAGGGCAGTGAGCACGTGTGCGCTGTGTGAGGCTTGGCCTGTGCCCTGCAATTTAGCCATTTAGTGAGCCTCTGTTTCCAAATAAAAAAATATCCTCAACTTGGGGTGTCTATGCACACACGTGCCTGGTCCCAGGCTTCCAGGCTGTGGCCACTCCCTCCTTCAGCTGCTCTGGCCTTCCCAGCACCCTCTCTGCTCTGTATATGGGCCCCAAGTTACGGCTAAGTGCACACAGTAGCTCACAGTCCCCCATGTCCACCCCCTCCTCAAAACCTTTGTATTTAGTTTGTCAGCACCCTACCCACTCCACCTCAGCAGTCCCCCCACACTGGCGAGCTGGGTACAGCCCCTGTCCGCACCATATGACCCTGCTGTGACTTCCCAGTCCTATCCATGCCCCATCTGTGGGGCAGAACCAGCAGACAACAGGAGGCTGGCAGCTCTGCCCAGGGCAGAGGGAGGCTTCCAGGGTACTGGTGTGGGGGCACAAAGTGCCAGGAGAGTTGGAGCCCGAGGCCCAGGAGGTGGGCACCAGGGGTGAGGCAAAAGCAAGACTTTAGGGACAGGTGTCTGTTGTGCATGGCTTCCTGCACACATGGATAAACCCACCTGGGGCTGGCTAGCCAGTGCCTGGGGACACTCTGAGCAGCCGTGGAGGACCTCAGCAGCCTGGGTGGGAGTCTAAGCTCTGCTCCTTCACCTCCTTGCAAACTTCCCTCCCTCACCAAGAGCAGGAAGAAAGCAAAGGGCCGGAGAAGGAAAGGCCCTCCTCCTGAGGGGCGGCATCCCGTGTGCAGCTCCAGTCCTCTCTCTCTGGGTGCTCTGTTGGAAGACAGGGTGACAGCTCTGCCCGAGCACGTGTGGCCAGAGCCCAGGGCCGGGGCACACTCGGGCATCCCCTGGGTTCTCAGCCTGGTGCAGCCGGCTTCCCGACTGACCACATGAAAGACTGCAGCCACGTTTGTCCTTGAGATGTCCCCCGGCAAGTGGCCCCTTCAAGGGTGATCAGATAAGCGAGTGCTGCGGCTCACGCTATGCCGGGGGGGGGGGGGGGCTGCGGACAGCATAACGGCCTCCTTAGGGACAAGAAAAGCCGCTAGCATCGCTTTCATGTTGGCATCTCCCTTCTGCTCCCCGTGCCCCTCCGACCAAGTCTACTTCCTGAGCGCTTTTCCTCCAAGGCGCTGGGCTCCAGGATGTGCCAGGCCACGACTTCTGTGTCTCAGTGCGGTCCAGAGGCTCCTGGTCCCTTCAGAGAAGGACACACTCAGTTCTGCCGTCCTCTCATGATGTGGCCTGGCAAAGCCCCTTCTCCTCTTAGTGCTGCCCCATAAATTATAGCTGTCGCCACCTGCCCAGCACCCTGGGGGAATGCATTCCAGCCGCAGAGCCCAGAGCTCCTGGAGCCTTAGCTCTCACCCGAGACGTGTGCATGAGCCCCGCTCCTCAAGGACATGAAGACGCAGGTCCTCGGCACACAGTGCCCACCAGCCCAGCAGAGGGGCACCTCGGGGACAAAGTAGACAAGAGTTGGGTCTGACGGTGCCCCCAGCTAGGCACACAGACAGGCAGCAGACACAGAGTGTTCCTTGTCTGAAATGCTAGCAGCCAGGAACTTTTCAGATGTGTACAGAAATTTTTCAGATTCGAGGAAGCTTCGCATAGACTTTAGCAATTGAGCATCTGTAATCTGAAAATCTGAATCCAAAACATTCCAGAGCCTGTAACACCTTCATAGTTGGTCAGCACTCAGAGGGTCAGAGTCCGGCTTTGGGGTCTCAGGTTAGGGTGAGCAGGGTCAGGGACCCAGGACGTGCAGCCTGCAGCATTTCCGACAATGGTAGTGCTAGGGCTCAGAGAAGAGGCAGACAGGGCCAAGCCTGGGCACGGGGTGCAGCGCTGGCCTGTAGGCTGGGACGGACCCTGGCAGGAAAGGAACACTGGACCACACCTTGGTAGATCAGGGAGGAGCTCAGTGGAGTCGGGGTGCTGAGGCCTGGGAGGGGTCTCCTCAGCCAAGAGCCAGCCTGGCATGATCAGGGCAGACAGCCCAAACAGAGGAGAAGCAGGCAGGCAAAGTGCAGAGGACTGCAGGGAGGATGCAGGCCTTCAGGGTCACTGAGGAGTCACTGTGGGCTGGGGCTGCCCTGCCCAGCAAAGCAGGGGTCCCAGCAGGGTTCTGAGGCTGAAGCCAACCAAGTCCTGCTGTGGATCGCACAGAGCACCAAGCAGTCTGAGGGAAGGCCGTGGTGGGGCAGACTCTTGGTGCAGAGAGACTTGGGGTGTGATCTGATTCTGATGCTTGGGGACGAGGAGCTCACAGGGCCTGCACTAGAGGGGATGTGGGGGTGAGAGAAGCGAGGGAGCTCACAAGACTAGAACAAGGCGCCAGAACACGTCCAGCAGTCACTCGGTCAGCGTGGCTTGCTGTCCAATTCCTTTTCCCAAGTTGCACTGGACCCCTGCTCTAGACCGGGCCGTGGACAGTCGAGATGCTGAGAATGGCTGCTCCGGGCCCTCTGCCTCTGTCTCTGCCTCTATCAGCTGAGTCTGTTTTACAGATAGATTTGCCTTAGCGTCAGGTGTCACATAGCTCAGCCTTCTGAAGCGCACAGTTGAGTGGTCTCTGAATCTTCACAGATGTCACCACGTCCGTGCCAGAGCATCCCGCCCGGCTGGGTGCTCCAGAGCTTCTGCTCACCCTCCGTCGCTCCGCCGGGCCCTGGCAGCGCCCGTGTCCGCAGGTGTCCGCACCGGACATCCCACACCCCGGCCTCCTGCAGCTCTGGGGCTGCCGCTTCCACTCAGCCCAGTGTTTCCAAGCTCATTGGTGCTAGCTGCTCTGTGGTGTCAGGCTGGCTAACGTCTCGGAGTGTGGGCAGCTGCGTTTGTTGGTTCCTCGCTTCGCCTGCCTTTGGGCTGCTACCAGGGCAGACTTGCCACACACAGAGATGTTTTCCCTGTGCCTTGGCTCCTTGATCAAGGGATACCAGTCGCTTAACTCCCGGCTCCTGCACGAGTTGGCAGCTGATGCTTGTCTGGTGAGTGGCCGCGCGTTCTTCCCGGGCCCCAGTTCTTCCCGGGCCCCAGTTCTTTCCGGACCCGTTCTGCGGTGCATCCAGGCTCCAGTTTCCCTGCTTCTCACCCCGATGCCTGATTGTGCAAATTGTTTCTTCAGTGCCGGGGCTGAGCCCAGACCTCCCACGCACCACACCAGTGCTCCACCACGAGTAACACCCCAGTCGTTTTCATGTTTTCTTTTTTGTTTGTGTTTGGTTGGTTTTATTTTGTTTCTCTGTTTTATTTTGAGACACAGTCTCAGTAGGTGGCCCAGTCTGAGCTTGAGGTTTTGGTCTTCCTGCCTCGGCCTCACTTACCTCCATGTACCACCACACCTGGCTTATCTGACTTTTGATCCAAACCATCCTGGTGCTCCTAAAATAGTTGCAGCTCATGGGTTCTCAGGCCTACTGAGGCAGTGTGTCAGCACCTCCACTCACACGGACTCATCCAAATGGTGCTGTGCTCTCACCCCATTTTACAGATGAGGACACAGAGGCACAGGAAGGTCACAGAGACCAGGCTGGCTAGTTCCCAACCCCTCATATTAACCTTATCCAGAAGCTGTCCATAGGAGCAGTAGTTGTACCTGAGTGTTAACTCCTGCAACACAGCAAGAGCCACAGGGCAGGACGCAGGAGCCAGGTAGCTGCCGGGTGTGGAGCAAGTGATGGATAAATGGGGTCCTGGATGAGCGAAAGTTTGACTGGTGCAGAGAGAGGAAGGAACCACAGTGGGGCTCTGAAGGAGGGGCGCAGTGCCCGGAGGAGAGAGACCTCCTGGGTACCACAGTAAGAAACGGCCAGACCTCCTGCTTCCTCTGTTGAGTCTCTTTTGCAGCTTACCTGTTAAGTAGGATACTTCTGGAGGAGCTGTTTCACTTCTGTTTGAAGCCAGTTCAGTGGCAGGCAGAGCTTTGGCATGGGAGGAGCTTGGTCTGGCACTGGTCCGCTAAAGCCCTAAAGCACTGTCCCACCAGTCCTATTCAGTTGGCCAAGGCCTGATCTACTCTGCGTTGTCACATGCTGCCAGGCAATGACTTTGCCCTCCCCAGGATGGTGGGGAGCAACTTGAGAGGTATTTGTTTAAACGGAGGGGGTTGTGGCGCCACCTGGAGACTAGCATGGAAATAGCAGATTCCGCTTGGCTTCTCCACTGCTCCGGGTATCTCAGTCCCCCGGCAAAGCGACTTCTCCTGATGCCGAATTCATTCTACAGCCAAGCAAGGAGAGACGCCAAACTCCCTTGGGCCTGTGGGCGCAGAGACAGCTGGTGAGTAGTCCTGCACCTGCTGGAAGCTTTCACGTCTTTGTAAGCCTTCTGGTTTCTGCCGAGGACCCTGATGCTTTCTTCCCACTGTTGTCCCTCAGTATTCAAGAGGGCTCAGGACCAGCACCCCAGCTGATACTCGACCTGAGAAGCCCAGGCCCCTCACATAGAACAACGCGGTGTTTTCACAGAGCCCACGCAGATACTTCTGTGCCCTTTAAATCTTCTCTACATGGCGTGTGCTCCCTGGTACAATGTAGTGTAAATGCCATGTCCACAGTAGCTATGTCATATGGCTTAGGGAACAGTGACAACAAGAAAAATCTGTGTGTTTGGTACATATGCAGTTTTTCTCAAATCACTGTCTTCTACTGTAGGCCAAACCTGAGACTGGGGAGCCCACAGCACCCAGTTTCTCCTCAGGACTCGGGAGCCGGGTTCTCCCTCACTGCCCCACTCCTCTCCCGTGGCGGGAATCCTGGCCCCTGCTCCCCACACCCCGTGGGTGTCACTCTGGTTTTCAGCTCCACTTGCCCCCTCAGCCCCCTTGCCATGGCTTCTTTGCTCCCTCATGGCTGGGTCTTTCTGTTTCATGAGGCCAGGGCTAACTGCAGCCCCAGAGCCAGCACCTTATGCCCTTCACATTCAGGCTTTAATGAGAAACAGAAACCTGCAGGAAACAGCTGTCCTGCCAAGCGTGTGAATTACACTGGGATCCTGGCCAGACGGGGTCTCAACATAGCCCAGCCACTCCCTCCCAAGTGCATCTCCCAGATGCCTCCCACCAGCACCCTGTCTCCTCCAGGACCAGTCCCCGGCTTCAGAGGCTTGGCCTGCACTGCCAGATCTCATTTCTCTAAGAGGAGACTGCAACTGAGAGCTGCGTGTGAAGTCACTGACTCTGAACTCCAGGCAGCTAATTTATGTGTTTTAAAAACTCTGCACATGGTGGCACATGTCTATAATCCAAGCACTCAGAAGGCTGAGGCAGGAGGATCACTGAAAGTTCAAGACCAGCCTGGGCTACAAAGTGAGTTCAAGGCCAGCCTGAGCTGCATAGTAAGACTTTGTCTCAAAAAAAAGCAAACCCTGCAGGCCAGAGAAAACGTGTCTGTGGGTCAGCACTGGCCCAAGACCAGACCAGCACTGGGCAACTTCTCCCCTAAAATTGGCAGGAGATTTCCTATCACAGACTTGGTTGCAAGGTGGCTTGTCTTCTAAAACCTTTCTACCCCAATGTGTTAGATTTTGGAGCTGTAGTCCTAGGGCTCCAGCTATGTGGAAGGATTCAACTCTAGCTGGCAGTAACTAGGAAATTAATGTTTGGATACACAAACAGCCTGGATCTCAGTGGGAGGATGCTGGTGGCCTGGGCACAGCAAGCTCAGGGATAAGAAGAGACAGCTCCACACTGGTAGAAAACCCAGCATCCGGAAAGACTCAGAACTGGGGCACACACACAGGAGAACACACAGAAGTGACAGCTTGTGCCAGACCCAGGCTGGCACCAACGTCAGCCAAGCCTAGGAAAACAGGCCCCACCAGCCCCTCTATTGTCCCAGCTGCTCCAGCCTCCTCTGTAGCAAGAGTCTAGTGTAGCACACATCATTTGCCTGAGCGTAACCTCGCCCCTCTTGGCCATGTGCAGGGGGTACAGGCACCTGGATTTTGGGGTTCACACATTGGCCAGCTCTAGTACCAATAAGTGCAATGACTGGATTCCATGTTGCCTGGCTCCATGTCCTGTGTTAGAGAGGAAAGAGGATTTGTGCCTTGTACCCTCTGGCATGATCATTTGGTTTGTGCTCTTCAAAAAAAAAAAAAAAAAATAGAAAACTCACATGTTTCTTCTCCCCTGTCTTAGCACTTTGTCTGAGGACCTCTCTGGGCAGAAGTGAGGTCTTAGGATGGGGCTTTGGCTCTGACTGGCCCCACCTGCCGCCTCTGCTGGTGTGAACTTCTGCGGGAGCTGGGGCTGGCAAAGTGCTCACACAGACACAAGAAATGGCAGGGCTGTCCCAGCCCCCCAGAGGTCGGGGTCCTCCTCTCCCCCAGGGAGGACAGTATGCTGCCCTGTGTGTCCACATGGCCCTGCAGTCTCCCCTCCTGGCATGCCCTGTAAGGGGAAACTGCCCACACCCCAGGGACACAGATGTGCCATCATCACCCCAACTCTGCTCAGGACATGGATGCAGAGTGACTCTTCAAACCCTGAAGGCCACTGTAGTTTGGATCTTGTGTCCCCTAAAGGTGCCTGTGTTAAAGATTTAGTCCCCAGCCCACAGCACTGCAGGAAGGGGTAGACAGAGAAGACTCATTCCCCAGAAGGGCCCTGGACTTCACTGATGGTTCCACAGACCACACCGCGGTGAGAAGAGGAGCCGGGCTGTCGGGAGCCGGGGCTCTCGGTACACAGCCAGCAGGTGCCCTTCTCAGGGACGCTGGGCTTGTTCAGCCTGCTCTAGGCCAAGTGAGGCTTGTGTGCATTTGTCCAAAACAAGAAAAGTACAGCACCAAGGGGAAAGGAGGTGGGCTGGTCCTTGAACATCCCTCAAGGGCTCATGCACGAGAGGTGAGGATGCCAGCCTAGGGCCCCACTGGGAAGGCGGAGAACCTTTAAAAGTCAGGGCACTGTGGGAGGGAGTGGAGTTGCTGGAAACCAACTCGTGAAGAGGACATTGGGACAGCAGCCTGTGTCTCTTGTCTGTCTGCCTGTCTGTGTGTGTCTCTCCCTATCTCTGTCTCTGTCTCTTTTTCATTCTCTCTCTGTCTCTGTCTCTCATGTGCACATTCTCTGTCTCTGTCTGTCTCTCCCCCTCCCCCTCTCCCTCCACCTCTCTCCCTTTCCATCCCAGCAGCCATGAGGTGAAGTCCTCTGCCACATGTTCCCCATCACAATGCACTGGGCCCCCACAGAGCCAAGTGACCACAGACTGGAACCTCTGCAACCATGAGCCAACATAAACCTTTCCTCCTTTCCTCCTAGTAAGGTTGCTTTGCCCACATACCCTGTCACAGCAACCAAGCTAAAACATAAGCTTGACTGTAACTATGGAACAGGGTGACATCGTTCGGTCCATGCGGATTCATCAGGGTAGCAAGTGTACTCTTCGGGCAAGGGGTGTTGTAGGGAACTTGCCTGCACGTGTGTGGGGCGAGGAGCCACGTGGACAGCCTCTGTGCCTTCTGCTCGATGTTGGGAGAACCTAAAGTGGCTTTAAAGAAAAATCATGCTCCAGCCGGGCGTGGTGGCGCATGCCTGTAATCCCAGCACTTGGGAAGCTGAGGCAGGAGGATTGTTGTGAGTTCAAGACCAGCTTGAGCTACAAAGTGAGCTTAAGGTCATAGACCCTGCGGCCCGAACCACGGGGCTTTCTTCCTCCTTGACCCGCCGTCCTACTGTGTGGGCTTTATTTCCCATCACACTTTGCATCCTGGAAAGTTCTAGACAAAACAGACTGATTTCAGGCTTGCTTGCTTCCGTTTTATCTCACGCCAGGTCCCTGGCTCCCTTATCAACCCATCTGAATCCACGCCCTCCAAGCTCAGATTCTGCCTTTCTCTGGACACCGCCCTCAGACCCACGTGCAGGAGCAGCACTCCCAGACCGTGCATTGCCAGAGCACCTCCTGTGAGCAGTGGCCTTTGTGCATGGTGCGTGGCCCGCCGCCTGGCTGTGCACGAGCTGAGGGCTGTCCTGGGTTCCATCTGTCTTCGTGCCCCAAATGCGCAGGCCCTGAAAGTGGTGCCTGGAGCTCTGGGACTCCTGCCCTGCTGCAGCCACACGCCACAGGTCCCCCAGGTGGGAAGCAGCTCTGTGGGAGGTGTGCTGGAAAGGAGCACCTGGGGGATGCAGGGTGCAGCTGCAGCTGCTCCAAGCACGGAGCGCTCCCTCTGGAGCTTGGCTGGCCTTGGGTATGGCCCTCAGCTATCACTTTGGGGGCTCAGTCCCCACCAGTGGGTCTCCTTGCTCCAACACCGAGGTGCAGCCACACGTCCTGGACACCTCTGCCCAGGGGAAAACTCCAGTCTGCACTGGGCTCAGAGCTCCGTGTAAAGGTCCAGCTGTGTGCTACTGCAGGATGTGGGGGCGAGTCCACCTCTTACGTGACCTTGCCTATAATTCAGCCTTGCATCTCTTTGCTCTGGAAGGGAATCGGGCACATGGGGGGCCAGGGGGGCACAAGGCCAGTCTCCCCGTTCACCTCCTGGCATCTGCCCACCCGACCCTGGAAAGTGTACGTGGGGCAGCCATCTGGGTATCACCAGTGACATGGGGCAGTCACCTGGGCTCATTTTGAAGCTGCCAGCCAGTGCTAATCTTTATCCCAGCCACAGCCGCAGATAGTGACCTGGCCGCAGGAGAGTTGTGGCGCGACCACAGCTGCATGGTGTCCGACAGCAAGTGGCCTGCCATACTCTCAGACCAAAGCCGTTTGGAAAGTGCTCTCCAGTGCAAGCAAGCCCAGCAAATTCAGCATCAAGCAGCACCCAGCAAGCAGCCACTGTACCCCAGGCCTGCAATGGGGGTTGGGGTGCAACACAGGGGTGGGGGAGGCACAGCCTACTGGTGGAAGGCAGCATGCAGCCCAAGGTCCTGCAAGAGCCGACCAGGAGGAGGGCGAACCCAGGCGAGGGAGGAGAGAGGCAGAGGCGTCTTCGCGTTGAGGTGACCTCTGCGATGAGCCTGCCGGACAGAGCGAATTCTGCAGGGCACAGAAACAACAGTGGGGGGGAGGGGCTTCTACTGAGATGAGCAGCCCCGTGTGACCATGCGGGGTCAGGAGCAGGGCGCCATTGCAGAGGAGGTTGGGAAGTGGGATGGGGCCAGTGGGGGAGACCCTGGGCTTGCTTCAGGGGCGCACAGGAGCTTTGGGGTCTGCAGCACTTTCCCATGGGCAGAGGAGTAGCTGTCTGGAGCCGTTGTGGGATGGGGCCAGGCAGGCTGCGAGCGAGGAGATGTGGGAAATGCTATGAGCGCAGAGGAAGCGCGGGGTGGCAGGGATGCGAGGGCCACGCGAACTCCAGATGGGGCTTGGAGAGCCGCAGCCAGAGGAAGGTGTATCCGGGTGCAGCGGGAGCGCAGGATGTGGACGGACACCCTTCCGCCCAACACGGCGTTGCTGGGCTGGGAGCAGCGTCTTCGTCATGAACTGTGGCCCATAGCAGCCTGCGCAGCCCAGGACAGGAAAGGACAAACCAGCCCCATGCTGCCCTGAGAACCCCTGCCCCAGTGAGGGGCTGGGGCCTTCACAGAGGCCACTGTGCCCCGTGGACAAGGGGTCGGGTGCCAGGCACCCAAGACCTGCCCGTGAGGGATCAGGGGACCTCCAGGGCACTCGCAGGAGTGGGAGGGGGTGAGGGCTGGCGGGGTATGACCTCCAGGTCTGTGCCATCCCCGGGCAACCTCACTGTGACGGGAAGAGCTCTGTATGGCCGGAAGACTATTGCCAGGTCCTGCTGGAGAGTGAGGTGCAGACCCAAGAGCACCCCCAGCCTAGGCCAGGGAGGGCTTCTGGATGTGGGGATGCCAACATCAGAGCAGAGAACATGACGCAGGGTCTGCCCCACGGGCGAGCAGCGCCCACGCCCCCGAATGCTGAGGCCCTGTGGTCAGCAGGGAGGCGCAGGGACGGTACTGACCAGGTCTTCCAGCGGCAGGGGGCGGGAGCCAGCAGCAGCCATAGCTGATCTTTGCCTTCCCTGGCCGTTCAGAAAGGGCAGAGCTGGGGGCGTCCACACATGACTCCGTGCCTCATGCATCCAAGCCTGGCCTCACAGGCCCACACCGGCTGCCTGGACAGGGTTTCCTGTGAGCAGCTGGGGCTGGATCCATTATTTATCTAATGTTCTTGGCTGAAGTCCCAAGAAAACAGTTTGGGTTATTTAACACACACAACAATATTGTAAAGCCCTCCCCGAAGCAGTTGCAAAGACATCAGCATTGTCCCGATGCTGTACTTCTTTGCCAATGTATCTGTTTCTGCATCTCTTTAGTGGCCTGACAGAGGTCAGCCTAGCCTGTGTTTACGAAGGCTGTGAAAATAAGGAACCCAGAGCCTGTGTCCACACCATGGTCAGCAGGAGGCAGTGGAAACACTGGGGTACTCTGAGGCATCCCAGGTCCCTCCAAGGTCCCTCTGGAGCCCCTTGCCAGACACCAGCTTCTCTGCAAGCGAGGGGCTCCCTGGGGTTCCTCAGCAGAGTTGTAGGGATGGAGCCACCTTACAGATTCAGCAGCCTGCAATTCCCCTGGTGACCTGGAGCCCCTGGAGTAGGGACAGCACAGGCTACAAGGTGACTCCCAATGACGGCACCACCCACCACTGGAGCCCAGGGTTCTGACTTTGGAGAGGTGCTGGGGGGATCAGGAAGTGACCCACCTCTGCCCACAGGGATGAGCCCTGCTTGGGGACCAAGGCTCAGCCTCACACAGATGGGCCCCACCTATGGGCCTGCCCTACCCACCCCTCACCTTCCTGGAGACCCAAGCTGAGTTGGCACATCTATATCAAAAGACTCCTATCCTGCTTATTAGGAAAACAGATGTCAGGGTGCTTGTAGGAAGCAAAAAGTCCTCTCTCAAGAGAATAGGGCACAGGGGCCCCACTGTGGCCACTTGCACAACTTTCCTCATCCAGAGGGGTGCATGTTTAAATGAAAATCAAAAGGGGCTGGGAGGAAAACAGGCCAAGGAGGCAAAAATGTGCAAAAGAGCTTGTTCAGCTTTAAAAGTCTGTGTGGCATAAGGAAAAGACCTGTGACCAGGACCCAAGACTCAGGGCGACAGGCCAGGGCCCAAGCAGAGGGCACCTCCATCCAGTGCTCCCAAGCCTGGTGTGTGTGAGTCTGAGGAGACCAAGGTGTGTGGGGCGGGTCTGTCTGTGGGCAGGTGGCGAAGTACTCAATGGGTCCCCGAGGTGCACTGCGTCTTGCACCTGGATGTTCTGCTCAGATTTGGGGAGAACTTGGGAATGCAGTGGTGCAGTGGGGGTGGCAGGTGTAAGCTCAGAACCACCCCAGGCTTCTGAGGGTAAGTTTAAGAAACTGGGTGATAGGGGCCAGGGAGACAGCTCAGTGGAATAAACACTTCTCTGGCAAGTGCAAGGGCCTGAGTTCAATCCCTGGTTCTGCCAAAAAAAAAAAAAAAAAAAAAAAAAAAAAAAAAAAAAGTACACAGAAACTAGGTGAAATGGGCTGGATGGGGCCCTGCAGCCGTGGCCCAGAGCAGAGAGCAAAGCCAAGTTGCTGTGAGCTCGAGACCAGGTGATCTTGTGCTGCTGCTCAGGCTGCCTCTGCACCTGTAGGTCAAGGAGCCCCTTGTCCCCAGATGGCATTTGACAAGAAGCCCTCCTGGTGTCTGGCTGGAGTGTGGCTGATCACACCCATCTGATCATAATGATGGCCACAGCAGATTTCTGTAAATAATTCTTAATTGGCCACTATCAGCCCTGATGTCTTTTTGTTATCCAAAAAATAAAAAAAGACAAATTGTACCAAGAAGAACGATTTCAATGGGCTGTGGAGTTGCCGTGGCCACGGCTGGGTGGATGTGGGGAATCTGGAGGTCCCCAGCCCCCCAGGCTGCTGTGCTCTGTGCTAATGGCCCCAGTGCAAGTTCTATGGTGGTGACCCCAGTGGAGCCCAGCATAGCAGCCAGGATAGCAAGCACCCACCAAAGCAGAGCCAGGGGACAGAGGGCTCTCCAAGGGGAAACCAGGGTGCTGGTGGCCAAGAAGAGAGAAGGGCTGCCCAGCCTGGGGCAGAAGCAGCCGGCGGAGGGCCAGGGTGGACACAGTGTCAACCAAGAGTGACATCTTCCTGTAGCTCCTCCACTGGCTTGGCTCTAGGCAGAAAAGGAGCGGGCTCTCCCCCATAAGTTGGGGACCAGAGGGCACCTTGAGGACAGCTCCTCTCCAGCCAGCTCAGTGGAGACAAAAGCTTGTCCTCAGCAAGGAGAAGCTGGGCCTAGAAAACCTACAGCCTGCAATAACGCCCTATCTGCAGGGAAGGGGTGGAGAATGCTTTGTGTCAATACTAAAACTCCTCTCTCCCTCTTCCTGGGCAGCCTGCGGCTGCTGTGTTATTTCAGCTTGAGGTCTGCAGAGCAAGCTCCCTGTGAGGTGGTGGGAAAGCCCCTTGCATACCGGCTGGGTCCCTGTATTCATCTGCACCAGAAGGCAGCTGTTGCCAGCCACAGAAGTGAGCTCACACGGGTATAAGCACTTGTCTTTGAAGTGACCGTGGTTCCCAGAGGGAGCAAGGTCAGCACAGAGCCTATGACCTCTGGGATGGAGGTTCCAGTGGCAGCTGGGGAAAGAAAAGGAGCGCCAGCGGCAGCGATGAAAGGGGGACTGGATTTGATGGGGCCAGGTGGCCAGCAGGGCCCTGCAGGAGTAAGTGGAGCCGTGAGAAAGGCCAGTGGCCCCTGCCCTCCCCTTCCTGCCCACTTGCACCCAGGTTGTGCCAAGGCAACTTCGCAGAGTAAGGGCACAGGGTGTGAATTCAGTATGAAGAAACACTGACTCAAGCTCGGCATGGTGGGGCATGCCTGTGATCCCAGCACTTGGGAGGCTGAGGCAGGAGGATCACTGAGTCTGAGGTGAGCCTGGGCTACACAGTCAGCTCCAGGCCAGCCTGACTGCACAGCATGGAAAAGTCCCCCAAGCGGCTTTCCATTGTGCAACTGTTTCCTGACATCGCCTTGGTCTGGTGGTGCATGTCCTTCTGGTCCGTCTCCCCCTGTGAAGGGAGCAGACCTGAGGCTGCAGGCTACGCTGGGGGATCTGTGCGACGCTTCATCATGTGGGGTGTTAACAGGGCCGGTGTCCAGATGTGGAAGGCTGCCTTCCCTTCGGTGGTGTGCTGCGCATTTCATTTCCAGTGTGTTTTATTTCGGTAGAAAAGTTAGAGACAAAAATAGTTTCTCTAAACATTGGTGCAGATGGCAGAGAAGGACCAAAGACCCAGACCCAGACTCTGGCTTTGCCTGGGTGCAGCGGGGTGGGCCTGGTAGGAGGACCCCGCTCCATCGCCCTTTGCCTGGACCCTTTGCTCTCCCTCGGTTTGCCTTCTCATGGCTTCCAGTGCCCAGCCCCCAGGGCCTGCCGCAGCCGCAGCTCTCAGCCGGTTTTTCTTTCAATTCTCTGTCACGCGGCCGGAGGTTACCGCTGCGTGCCGCTCAATGACATTTCAGCCACTGACACAGGGACCACGCACATGGCAGGGGTCCCCTCAGGTGACGGGGCGCTGGAGAGCCCCTGCTACCGATGTCACCGCTGTCCCTGCCATCCGCGCGCCGTGGGTGCCATGGCGCTGGCGTGGACACCCACGCGCAAGCCGAGGTGGCGCGCGATGCGTGGTCGCGCACGCGGGGCGGGCACCGCGTTATCTGCCAGGCTGCGCTTCGTGCTGTGGGGCCCCCTCATGCTTACTTGTGAAGAGCTTGCTTGTTGGCCAGCGCTGCGCTCCGCTAGCAGCAGCCGCATCCACCTCCCGTCTACCAGATCTTTCTATGGCGTCTCAGGCTCTTCTGGTGAGGCCTTCGGGGTGTGAGGAAGCGCACAGTGAAACTGCCTGGCGGGACACCCTCGCCAAGGGTGGGGCGCTCCCCGTGATCCCAGCACTTGGGAGGCTGAAGCCTGGGCTGGATAAGGAGACCTTGTCTCGAAAAACAGAACAAAATGCCCTAACTGCATTTCTCAAAATATGACCCATCATTAAGCAACCTGTGACTGTGTTGTGCTCAGTTTTTTCTTTCTTCCTTTCCTCTCTCTCTCTGTCTCTCCCTGCCTGTCTCTCCCTGCCTGTCTCTCCCTGTCTGTCTGTCTATCTCTCTCTCTCTCTCTCTCTTTGTGTCTCTCTCTATCTCTCTGTCTGTCTGTCTCTCTCTCTCTCTCTCTCTCTCTCTCTCTCTCTCTCTCTCTCTCTCTCTCTTGCACTGGGACTGAACCCGAGTCTCTGCACATTACGGGCAAGCGCTCTACTACTATGCTACTCCTCCAGTGCTTTTTGGCATTTTGCACCTAGAACTGACACAGAGTCTCTGTGCATATTTATAAATACATGGTGGTGTTTTCCTTCCTGTGTGCAGGTGGGTAGTGGCATGCAGGGTGATTCGCACCATCGCCTTAGGCTGTCATGGTTCCTTTCTGGGGAGCACATTCAGATTCCCCTCTTCTAACCACTGAGAGACAGAGGGCACATCTCTGTTCACTGGACTCATCCACTGCACACAGAATGTGGGAGTGTGCTTCCCCTGCAGCCGCTCCCAGGCCGTCTTCTCACTCCGCCTGTCTCTGGTAGTTTCCGTCCTGTTCTCCGTCGCTGTGAGACCAGCTGCTTCAGATCCCACCGGTGCGTGAGGTCAGGAGTCCCTGGCTTTCTCCACCTGACTTTCGTCACTTAGCATAATACCCACACCATTTTAGGGCCGGGTACCTGCAGCTCAGGGTGTTGTCTGCCAATACTGCTGCGACTCGCTGTGACAGCATAAGGGCTTGGAACTCTGATCCGACTTATCCAGGGTAGGAGCGCAGCAGGCCTGAGGCAGGGCCCCCACCGCTCCCACAAGGCCAGCCCAGCCCACAGGAGGGGGGCTTCCTCTGGAAGCCTGTGTCACCCTTTCAGAGCTGTTCCCTCTTCAGTCAACCCACCCAATGGGAAGAGGCTTTGCAGTCTGATAAAGGACATTAGGTTTCCTTGAACACAGCTGCACAGTGTGGGGTTCCAGTCTTAATCCAGCTTCCGTGAAATCCAGGGGCTGCATTTCTCCAACCAGAAATACCCATGCTTAGGCTGACAAAGAATTTAGGGTCACTTCTGGAGAGAGGGACTCTCTGTGGGAGCTGCTGTTTGAGTGTCAAAGGCTGTGTCCCAGGACATTGGGACAGTTTATGGAGACCACAGAAGAGAACTGTGGAGTTGGAGCTGTCCCTAAAGACCTGTGGTGCAGGGTGGCCCCGGCCTCAGGGGAAGCCCTTCCGCTTCCACTGGCCCCTAACCAAGCCCCACCCCCAAGACGCTGCTGCAGCCCCTTTCCCCACACAGCTCCTGCTCCTCGCACCATCACGGCACCCCCTGTGCCCTGCACACAGACCTGAGTTTCTCGGGTGAGTTACAGTGAGGATTCCCACGAATACAGAGCCCATGTGGCAACAAAAAAGTAGGAGAGCATCAGCTCACCAGCGCTTTCCTCTCACATCTCAGGAATCTTTTCATTAGCTGAACAGCAAAAGGGAACCCTTGCAAGGGACCTGCACTCAGGCCAGAGCCCCCAGGGTCTCTTCCTTCTTGGCAACACCCAGGAAGCAGCGCGTTGGTGGGAGATTCGCACTCACCACTCTCACCCAGATTATCACAGCACCAACAGAGCAGAGTGAACCCAGCATCATGGGACCCCAAGCACTGTCCACTCTACTCATTGGCCTCCTCCAGCCTTCTCGGCCCCTGCTCGCAGCCCGAGCCACACCAGAAGCCTTTTTTTAAACTGATGGGACATCAAATACAACGTGCACAGATGTCCAAATCCAGACTGTCAGGAGCTAGGGTCACAGGTCTTTTTCTCTTTTCATTGAAAAATTTCTTCCACGGGAACTTTTATAAAGAAATAGGCATTTTTTACATATCACGTATGGAAAGCATATTACACTGTGAGGGTGTGTGCATGCAGTGGAGCATAATTCTTTCCATGATTTCCAAATTGGATGAGAGCCGAATCAAGTCTCCTGATAAGGTCAACTTGAACCTAAGCATTGAATTTGATTCTGTGCTCATCCAATTCGGCTGTGACCAGAAGAGTAGAAAGAAGCCCGTGAACGGAGGCACCACTGTGCACAAATACATTAAATGAGACATGCACGGGTCCTGCTTGTACCACATATTCACATTCTAGACTTCACATGACATGAGGCAAAAAAAAACCCTGAAAATTTCCCAGAGGGCTAAGTCCTCCGAGGTGAAGGCACACATCCTGAAGGCCAGCGAGAGACCCACCATTAACCTGATGCAAGCCCTGCGGGTTCTGGTCCTGCACTGTCCTTCAAACCACATCCAAGACTTGCTTCCCTTGAAGAGCTCACTAAAGAGCTCCACGGCACATGGCTAAGACTGCAGCCACAGGTCCCCCAGCGTGCAGTGTCCCAGCAAGGCCCCATGCCCACATCTGGAGGGCTGCCCTTGCCCAACCTCCTGTCGCCAGCTGCTGCCAAGTGCTCCCGGGGGCAGGTGTGCCTCTACCTGCCGAGGTCAGAGTGGCCGGTCCTCTGAAAACCCAAGACAGCGCTCCTCCAGGCCAGGCCACCCGCAGGGAGGGCTAAGGATCAGAGGGGATTGAGTGGAGTTTTGGTTTCTTCAGGAACTGCTGAGCCTGCGGCAGCTCTGAGGGCAGAGAGAGGGCTCCTCCCTGGCCTTGCTGGCTTGGGGTTCTTAAGGACGAGCCGTTCTGACTTCCAACAGAGCAGTTGGTTTTACCTGACTTTCAGTTTGCACAATCAGAAGTGTGTGCTCCAACAGTCAAGAGGCCACACTCAGCGCCGAGCTGGTGGAGCTACAGGAAATGAGGTCCTTCTCACTCCCAGGTCTGCAGAGTGAGCTCAACAGTGTCATTCCTTCCCCTGGGCCTCAGATTCCTCCACTAGAAAACTGCAGGGCTGACTGGTCCAAGTGTCCCGTGAAACAGTGAGGTGCTCTGCCTGGCCCTGAGGTCCCTCGCATGGGAGGCAAGCATGGATTGAAAAGCCACTGTGGAAAGAACACTAAACAGGATGTCATTCAACTATGAGTTCCGCGAGCAGGTCTAGGCCTGAACCACCTTCGCACTGCAAGCACAGAATGCACTGCTGGATAAACCCAGGTGTCAGATGGATGGGTGTGTTGGGATGGGCTGATGGACAGGTGGGCAACTGTGTAGGGGTCAGGGGCTTGATGGGTGACTGGACGGCTGGATTGCCAGATGGGCAGTGGGCTTATGGATGGATGCATGGATGGATGGACAGATAGACATGTGTGGGTGGGCGGAGGGACAGATGGATGAGTGGATGGATGGATGGACGGAGAGACTGATGGCTAGATGGCCTCCATTTATAAGAAGAGGTAGAGCTACAGGTCCATGAAGATCCTCTCCAGCTGCGCTCCTGACCTCCCTGCCATTCTCCTGTAAGCCCAGATCACACGGCGTCAGCCTGATGTGTTTCCCAGGAAGTGGATCTTTGGCTGGGAATGTTCGGCTCTTAGTGGATGTGTTTGAAAGTGAATTTCTTAAAGGTTAAATTAAGCCATAGCTGCCAAATGCCCAGCCTGCAGTAAACCCTGGAAAGTGTTAGCGGGGAGCAGTAGGGGAGCCTGACCCACGCGGCAGAGCTCTTTAGCTCTGCAGCCCCGGTGTGGTTTGAGCTCCGAGGCTGCCTGGTGCACCCAGCGCTGAGTCAGCACTGGTGTATAACAGGACAGGAAAGTCATTTGGGCTCTTGGGGACTCTCTTCCTGGCCTGTGACTGTCTTTGCATCCTCCTCAAGGGCAGGCCTGGGCCGGAAGCTACACACTCTCCACCTCTGGGACACAGGCAAACTCTGTCCTGAGGACACATCTTCCTGCCATGGCTCTGTCACTGTGGTCAGTCTGTGGCATAGGCCGTGGGATTCCTACGCTTGGGGAAAGTTTCCAGTGTGTCAGCCCTGGTTCCCTGCCAGCGGCTGTCCTTTACTTTTGTTACGATTTCCTTATACCAGTCTGATATAATCACACTTATTTACTTGTTTTCTATTGCTGTTGCCTTTGCTTTGGTTATGTCCAAAAATAATTCTGCATCATTTCTAATGCTTTTTTCTTTTTCTTTTATTTCTTTTCTCTTTTTTTTACCATTTTGTATTCTCTCTAAAAAATAAAATAGCAACATCAGTCTCTCAGAGCTCCCCTAACTTCTTTCTGAGCTTTAAATGTTACACTTCAGACTATCCCGCTTTGAGCTGATGCTTGCCTATGCTGTACCATATGAATCCAAGCTCAGACTGGATGTGGATGTCCAGCCTTCCCAGCACAATTTACCACATAGTACATTACTGGCACCCTTGGAGAGAGAGAGAGAGAGAGAGAGAGAGAGAGAGAGAGAGAGAGAGAGAGAGAGAGAGAGAGAGAGAGGAGAAGGAGAGAGAGAGGGGAGAGGGAGAGGAGAGAGAGGAGAGGGAGAGGAGAGGGAGGAGAGGGAGAGAGAGAGAGGAGAGGGAGAGAGAGAGAGAGAGAGAGAGGGAGGGAGAGGAGAGGGAGAGAGAGAGTTGAGAAAGGGACTTGAATAGATACTTTCCCAAGAAAGACATGCAAACAGCCAGCAAGTATGTGAAAGCTGCTCGGCATTAACCCTCCAGAAAGTGAAAATCAAAGCCCTAGGACCCCACCTCACACCGGTTCGGGTGGCCATTATAGAAAAGAAAAAGCTGAGCCCTGTTAAAATGAGCACAGTGGAGACACCGACACATGGTCCGTGGGAGCCTGGATGCTGAGGCCACAGGGACACGCAGCAGCTGCAGGGAGGCCTGGCCCAGCTACCCCACCCTGGGCCTGTGCTGATGTATCTGAAGGTAGCCCGAAGAGCTCATGCGTGAGGAGTGGCCTGGGCTCGCGGCGCCCTACCTCCCCGCTGTGCAACATCCTCCCAGTGACCAGGGTGCAGGAGGGAAACCCTGTCCAGATGCACCGCCACCCAGCGTCCCAGCTCCAGCCGAGTTTGCTTTCTTTGCAGATTCCCCAGTTTGTGGTGTTTTGCTCTATAGCCAAAGAAAGAGGATGAAGGCATATGCAAAGGCAATGAAATCTCAAAGATACCTGTAGCCTGCGTTCACTGCCACACGATTCCCAATAACTGCTACAGGGAAACACCTTACATTCTCGTCAGCAATGAGCAGGGGGAACCTAGAGATCATCTTACCACTACTGAGCCTTAGAAGAGAAGTCAAAGATTGCCATTTGCTATAATGTAAACAAGCCCTGAGGACGTTATGCTGCATAAAATGAACCAGACACAGGAAGACAAATGCTACATGGTCTCCTCTATGTAGATTTTACAAACATCAGATTCATCCAGGCAGAATACAAGGGTGGTCAGCAAGGAACGGGAGGATGTTAGTCAAAGAGGGTCAACTTTTGGTTGTATGAGTGCGTTCTGGGGCCCTGCCCCGTCAGTCAGTTCATGTGACTCGGTAACATCACAGCCGTGTGGCTAAGTGCATTCTAGGACTTTTGCACAATAAAATCGCCTAAGTAAGTACCATGCTAGCCAGCTTTCTATCACTGTCTTAAAAAAAAGCATGGGTTGTTGGCTCGTGGTCCCAGAGATGTCAGTCTGTTGTCAGCCTGTACCACAGCTGTGTGGCCTCTGGTAAGCCGTAGGAGTATGTGGCAGAGGAAGTCACTCACCTTGTGGTGACTGGTAAGGAGAGAGCGGAAGAGAAGATAGAGAGAGGAAGAGGCAGGGTCCTGAGGCCCTGGTAGCCCTCTTCCTCTGGCCCTATGGCCCGCCCCTACATCTTCCAACCCCTCCCTGGAACACCACTAGCTGGAGACCACAGGGTCTCCTACAGGTCACTACATGAGCCCCTGAAGGACACCCCAGATCCACACCGTATATATAGTGCATTTCTCAAGCATCCCTGAGATTCCCAGAAGGAATCCCTTCTGAGATAAATGATAGCAACTATCCAAGCATGGTGCTTTGCAGCTGGAGTGGGTACAGCTCTTGTGGTATCCAGGATGAAGCCATGGTCTTGGCCGTGGGCTACATCCCCAGGCCTCTTTCAAATCTGTTTTGAGACAGGGTCTTGCTGAATGACCCTGTGGCCCAGGCTGGGCTCAAACTTGTGATCCTCCTGCCTCACCCTCTCAGAGTCCTGGGATTACAGGCTTGGCCTGAGCATGCTGCAGTTTGGACAGATAGATTTTGGAGCTGGAGCTCAGAGGCAGAGCTCTTGCCTCCCCCCCCCACCCCCCCAGCACCACAGCTGCTTCTCACCAGGTTCTTCCTGTTGAGGAGCCTGCAGGGTAGACGGTTCCTGCCTCAGACGTCAGTCCTGGTCACTTCTGGACTGAACTAGAGTATCGGGGACAAACGAGCCCTTCTTTGAGAGTAGCCATGGCCTGAACCTTGCTGGCTTCTTATAATAGCTCTATCAAAATAAAATTCACACACCACTCGTGCCACCTCTTCAATCACAGCTCGCCGCCCTCGGTATGATCCTGTCCATAGGGCTGCCCATCTCCACACCCAGCCAATCGTAGATCCAGAGTGGTCGGGAACAGCCTGCACCCACGCTGAATGCCTGCTCCCTCCTTGTCCTCATTCCCCGAGCCCTACGGTGTGACACCAATTTATACAACGGCCGCATCGCTAGGTGCTAGAAGTCGCCTAGAGATGCCTGCACCCAAGTCAGCATTCAGCGGGCAAGTGCAGCTCCTCGAGCGCACTGGAGCTCCATATGTTCTTCGATCTTCTTGTGTACGCGCTCAGAGTAGGACTTCATCCTGGATACCACAAGAGCTGTACCCACTCCAGCTGCACAGCACCATGCTTGGATAGTTGCTATCATTTATCTCAGAAGGGATTCCTTCTGGGAATCTCAGGGATGCTTGAGAAATGCACTATATATACGGTCTGGAAAACCTAGATGCCAGTCTTGTCCTGAGCCACTATGTGGAGCCATGACCCGGGGACACAGAACACCACTTTCTGGTTCCCGGGCTGAGATTTTCCAATGAGTAAAAGTAATGGTACCTCACGTGGATAGCCACTGGCTCTCTAACTAAGTGGGATTTTGTACACTCCACCGATTTCTGTTCCTGTCTATATAGTACATTGTTTTCAATTTTAAACCTAGGCAAAGAGACATTTTCTCCAAGATTTTTAAACTAATTTTTATTTTAACTGGTTTACCAAAATTAGTCAGCAAATTTTACATACATAAACATTTTAAAAATCATTTCTAGCAAGCACTTAACATCCTGTCAGCTCTCTTTTTTTATTTTGCTCATTCTGACAAAGGGTTAAAACATCTTTATAGAAAAATAACTTCCCATAGCAAAGCAGCATAGCATCCACCTTTATAGCATATAAGGGATGCCAGACATTGATAAACTTACAGCTTCTGAATCTGGACAAGGCAAACCTAACACGATTTCTCCAGCGGGTGTGGGCTTGAGTCTTCCACTGGGCTCCGTTCTACCGCATATGTGCATCTTTCATGTTAAGCTACAGTTACTTAGAACTCTTCCCCATGCTTCTAAATTAATTCCCTCCAGTTGGAATTTAGCCTTTCCCCCTTGGGCTGTGCCTTCACTGAGCCTTCTCTCCCCCGTGGCATCATAGTGTCTGGTGCACAGCGTGTCTGCTGCCCCGTCTTCGCTGTCCACCATCGCCTCGCCCTTCCTCCCAGCCACCTGAGAAGGAAAGATGCTCAGGCAGCAGGCAAAGTGTGCAAGGTATCTGTGTGTGCCTCGCAGTGCGAGAGGCAGATGGAAGTGCCAGGCACAGAGCCAGCCTTGCCATTCTGTTTACACACTGGGGAAAAAATTCAGTTTATTAAAGGTTTCGGGCAACCGCATCCAAGTCTTGCCAAGCTGTAAATGTGGACTTTCTCTGTGTAGTGACTTTTAATTCCACTTTTATAATCTGGAAATCACTGTTGCTTTTCCGTGATATATGCAGTGTCTCAAAAGCCGGGCATTTGCTTTGTTTTACAGCGTCTGTACTCCTGCTATTTTTCGAGAACCATTCTGTGAACTATTTTGTAAACAGATGATGTATTTCTCCATTGAAACCGCTATAAAATTAAAGCACACACTGTGTGGTGGGGTGTGTGGAGGTTCAGATAGAAGAGTCTTGAGCATTCTAGTGCCTGCGGGGCCTCTGAAACCAGCCCCATCCGTGCTATCAAGGAGCAACTGTGCGATCACATTGTGCAATCCTCACTGTGGTCCTTCTAGAACCTGATCATCCCCCCAAAAAGAAGCCCTACACCCCTCAGCCATCCCTCTGCTCCCTGCTGCCTGGCTCCAGCAACCAGTCGCCTCTTTCATGTCTCCCTGCTTCTCCCTAGAGTTTCCTCTCTCTTCATGTGAGCCGAAGCCTGTTGTGGCCTTGATTCTGGCTTCTTTCGCAGAGCAAGTTGTCTTACACTTCGTCTGTGTTGCTGCCGGCTGTGCCCCTTCCTCCTCGTCTGGCTGCAGGGTGGAGCTCAAGCCCAGGGTCTCGCGCCCGCCAGGCGGGTGCTGCACCCGCCCTCCTTGCCTTCTCCTCGCTGCTGGTCATCAGTCCGTGTCTGTAGCACACACAGCATGTTCCCTGTGTGGTAGGTTCACCACATACACATCCTGAGACCTTTCTTCAGCTCTCCCCCTTCCCTCCACCTTGGGCCCCTCCCTGCTTCCTGCTCTGTAGCTTCCATTTTGCTCTTTGTGTGTAGTTCGGGCTTCTCTCAGGAAAGCGACCGCAGAGTACTTCAGTCTGCGAGCCCGAGGCGTTCCTCCTAACATCGTGGTCTAAGGTGCGTCTGCTCTGTGAACTTCAAGGTGTCTCAGAAAAGCATCTTGTGTCAGGATGTCCTATCCTGTTCTTATTTTAGTATTTTATCTTTAATAGATACGGATTGTTTGGAATTCAAATGTCCAAAAGAAAAAGATCCACAGTGTGGCATCGGTCCCTCCCACAGCGCCCTGTAGTCAGCAGTCCCCACGTGGGTGGGACAACCACTCTCCCGTTCTCCCTATCTCTTTGCAAAGATATTTTATCCCCGTACCAATAAACAGATCGACGAACATATTCTTTTTTAACGTAATAGTAAAAACACTAGTTTCAACACAATAGACTGAGATGTTTTTGTATGACAGAGCTTGCTGGCTCTTTTGATCATCCACATTAGGTAGCGTTTGAACGGCATCTGAGGGGTAAATTTCTAGGACAAGCCTTGCAGGGTCAGAGCATCTCGGGAGAAATGACACTGACTGCTCTCCACGGAGGTCATGGCCGCGTCCCTCGCCCGGCCACGCAGGTGCGAGCAGCTCCTCATGGGGCAGCTTGGGGCCGTCTCCTGAAGGGGTGCGGCTGTGGGCCTGCACAGCAGAGCGTCACCGGCCGCCAGTGAGCACCGCAAACCTGGAGGGGACACAGTGCGGACGGGAGGCAATGGGAGCCTATCCGCTCCCTCGCAGCCCTAGGGGACCATGGCCAGGGACCTTCCCTGCGGGTCGTGATCAGTTGCTGTTTCATCCTAAGAAACAACGTCCCAGAGACGCTGGCATTTGCAGCCTCTCCTGACCGAGGGCGAGCGTTTTGTGCACGTGTTTCAGAGAAGCTTGTTGTTTGCCTTTTGGTGGACAGGTCATTTTTTGGTTCGTATTTTATGGGGTTGTTTGTCATTTTCTTTTTAAAGAAATGCTTTAAGGAAAATTTCATATGCTCTGTAAATACTTTATACTTTCCTTAATAGTTTTGTACTGTGGGGGGGTTGCTTAGTTTTCTCATAGGTCATGCAAAAAACCTGTTTAATGTATCCACTTTTATCATATAAAAGAAATTTATCGTTCCTTTTAGCACTTTTATGACTTCATTTGCTTCATTGTTTTTAGAGGCTGCATTGAGTTCCTCTGCTGGGCATGATTTATTCCACCAACCCCGCCATTAGCCCCAGAGCGCTCACGGTCGTTCTCCGCAAGCGCAACGCACAGGCACCCCGCGTACAGCACCCTTCCATGCACATGTGTGAGTGTATCTGGGGCGGGCGGCGCCTGGGTGTGGACTCGCCAAATCAAAGGACATATGCATTTGGAAGTGCGACGCGAGTCGCCAAGTCTCTTCCTAACCGGCCGCCCTCCTCCCCCTGCCCCTGACGGGGCTGCCCATGGCCTTCCCTCCTCCTTTGTTCCAAGGGAAGCGGCCTCCTCTGTGTTCTTCTCAAGATACTTGATGGGGAGAACACTGCTGGCCCTGAGTCCACAGCAGTGTCAGGACCAGGTGTCCGCACACAGACCACACCGAAGGCGGCCCCTGAGAGCGCGGAAGGCGTGCCGCGGGCTGTCTGCTGGCCGCACCGGTGCCTCGTGTTCCTTAGCTGGACGCGGCTCTTCTCTTCCCAGATGTGTCTGATGTATGAAAGGGACAGGGGCCAAGGAGATCTGTACTCGTGTATTCTACCTGTTGATTAAATCCCTTCTTTCTAGTGACATATAAGAATTTTCAGATGCCGAGTGTAGCAGTGCACACCTGTAATCCGGCACTCTGCAAGGCTGAGGCAAGAGGATCACAACTTTGAGCCCAGCCTGGACAATGTAGACTTAGCAAGACCTTGACTCAGAATGAAAAATCAGAGAGAGCTCAGTGAAAAGGCCCGAGCTCAACCTCCAGTACCACAAAAGAGAAAAGGGAGAGAGACAGAGACTGAGACTGAGACAGACATAGATACTTTTATCCCCAGGTCTCTCTGGTTTGTCTGTCTTCTGTCCTCCTTCATTTCCACTCCTGAGCACCAGCTCTCCCCTCCTGGCAGGGACCTAGTTCTTACTAGCTTTTTCACTAAACACATTTAGTAACGTTTCCATCTTGCCAGTTTCCAAGGCCCAGAGCTAAAGTGGTTTTACCCTTCTGCCATCACTCGCAAACTGGCTCAAGTCACGAAATCCCTTGGAACTTTGTTTGCTTTTTTGCAAAACAAACAGGAGGAGGGAGATGCCCCCTCTCTCATAATTGCCCTGAAATTGCAGAGAGAGGCTGGCACAAAGATGTCTCGCTTCAGGCCTGGCACTAGTCTGCTTTAGCTCTGAGGCAAAGTAGCACAGATGGCTGGACATGCTAGCAGCATCATTGGCCACTTAAGACCTTGTCTCAAAAGAAAAATCTATGGGTCTGGGGCTATGACTCAGAAGTCCTGGATTCCATCCTTGGTACTACTGAAGAAGGAGAGGGACAAAGGGAAGAGAAAGGGAGAGGTGAAGGGAGAGGAGGAAGAGGAAGGAGGAAGAAGAAGGAGGAGGAAGAGGAAGGAGGAAGAAGAAGGAGGAGGAAGAGGAAGGAGGTGGAGAAGAGGAAGAAGAAGAGAAGAGGAAGGAGAAAGAGAAGAAGAGGAGGAGGAAGGAGGAGGAGAAGAGGAAGAAGAAGAAGGAGGAGAAGAAGAAGAGGAAGAAGAAGAGGGAGGGGAAGGGGTAGGGGAAACGGAAGAAAAGAAGAACCCCGCAGACAGCAGGCTTTTACAACATGTTTCTCTCATGGTGCTGCAGTCCAGGACCAACTGTCTTTCCGCCTGTGTAAATTCAGCCTCCTGCTGGCTTGTAGGTGCCCACGAGCTCACGTGCCCTTGAGTGGTGGGGGCAAGGGTCTGGTCTCCATCTTCTAACACATGCAGCAGTCTGAGGGGGTGAGAGCCCCACCTTGCGACCTCAGGACACAGAACACAGCTGGAGGCCATGCATGAGGCAGCCAGCACGCCCCCAGCAGGGCCGAACCACGGCCCCACCATGACCCGGGTCTGGTCCACTGCCCTGCTCCTCACACTGTGTCTCTCTCCTGTCCTTTCTGGTAAAGCACAATGACCCAGTGACATTTGTTAGCCCTCTGTGAGCCAGTACGGTGCCAGAAGGCTGTGCAGAAGTCCACAGCAGGACAGTGGGCCTGCGCTTGGCTCCAAATGCAGGGGTGCCGAGCCCAGCCTGGAGTCCCACGGGAGGCAAATGGAGCCTTGCCAAGACAGGCCAGGGTGTCCACAGCCCCAGCACGCTGACCAGACAGGTGGGCAGCCCGAGATGGGGAGGGGCTGTCTTGCTGAGTTGACCTCACTGGGTCCTTGGTCGACTCTGAACTCTGATGTGCACAGCTGGGCCCAGGAGTAGGTGCGGAGTTTGGGCTAAAGTGCTGGAACAGAGTCCAAGGACTTTGCTTTCCCCCCTCAGGCCTGCACGCCCTCAGCAGTGCGCCCTCTCCTGACCTCTCATCCTTCAGATCCCGCCTGACCTTCCTGACCCCAGAGTCCAGCCCCACCCACTGCCGGAGGCCCCACACTTTGTCTTCTGGGCCCTTGGCTCCTTGGCTGCTGCTGTTGACTCTCCTCTGAGCTGTACCCTCCCTGGGCAGAGACGCAACGGGGTGTCACCACCCTGTGACTATAGAGCAGAGTACACTGTGCACATGCAGAGTGGCTCTGAGACCTGGTTGCAAAAAGGGAGAAGGTGAGGTTCCCCCCTCGTTGCCTCAGCCTGGCCAGCCCCCAGCTCGCATGGGGCTCAGGCCTGTCCCCAGTCCATCGGTTCTTGCCTCCTTTCTCCACCCTGGTCCTTATCCAGCACTGGAGCCCTCTCACCCCGTTTGCAGAGCTGGCCACTGGGCTGTCTTTTCATCTATTCATTAGGGCCAATTCCTGGGGTTTCTTGGAGCCAAGGACTGGCCCCAAGGCTTCAAAGTGCCACTTCCCTGACAGCCATCAGCAATGGCCCTGTCTCTGCAGCAGAACCCCGAGCTGGCTTTGTCTCTGGTGTCAGTGGGTAGCATCGGGCATGGGCAGCAGAGTGCCAGCCTTGTGGTCAGGTCATGGCCCGGAGATGGCTACACAGCCCCATTCCTGGTTATCACAGGGGACTGGCGTGGCACAGCTGTGGCCAGGGAGAGAAGCCCGAGTGGTGGAGAGAGGCCTGGGCCCTGGATGCGCCCTGGATAGCAAAAGTGAGCCATGCCCAGACCCCGTCGGGGGCCAGCACAGCCAGGCCCACCCCAGCCCAACAGTTCCTGGCTCTCAAGTGGCTTCATCCAGCCAGGCATTGTGTCAGGTACCAGGGCCTAAAGGAGCTCTCACAGGAGAGCTAGTGATCCCCTGCCCAGGACAATGGTGGACACACAGGAAGGACAGCCATCCCTAAGCAGGGTCCACTGCCTGTCACACATAGGAGCCAATACTGCAGCACCAGTTTCTGCAGAAAGAAAGAACTGCCGCAGGTTGAGAGAAGCTGCATTCACATCTCCCAGAGGGGACGGAAGGGCAGGCTGGTCACAGCCAGGGGCTTGGTGCAATCGTCCACTCCTGTACTTGGGTCTGGGGGGTTTCTGCCTGGAAGCCTCTCCTGATTGAGAGGCTTCCAGTTGCCCGCAGTTGGGGCATACCCTCAATGTGTGAGACACCCCTGGTGTCTAGTCAAGGACAAGAGGCCCTCTTGCCATTCTTCAAAGTCTGCCTGCTGTCAAGGTCATGGCCAGTCGGGTCCTGGGCTTCTGCAGCTGCATCCTGAAAGCAGCTTGCACTGGAGTTCGAGGAGCAGTGGATTGGCGTCTCACAGCTCAGTCGCAGAGAACAGACCAGGGAGGCCCCTCAAGGAGGAGGTGGCGTAGGTGCTTGGCCCTGGACAAGAGCAGAAGTGGCTAAGTGGGAAGGTGCTCGTGGTCATGCTAGACAGGCACAGCCACCAGCTTGGGAACCTGGAGCAGTGGGCGGAAGAGTCAAGGCGACGCCAGCCACTAGCTTCGTGCAGGTGGAGAGCCTCACCCCCCACACACACACACACACCCTCTCCAGGCCTGGGAGAGACATGGGGATGGGCCAGACCACTGCGGAGGGCTTCCTCCTTGGCACTCACCCCACAGCCCCCACGTGGCATGAGGACTGTCCAGGGACAGGGGAGGCCCAGGGGGCTTAGGATCCTCACTGAGCTTGGCAGTGGGGTGATGGGCTGCGACAAGCAGATGGAGGGCAAACAGAACAGCAAAGCATCCAGTTCCCTGGGATGATGACAGAGCTACAGGATCTGTGTGAAGGAAGACAGGGAGAGCGGGAGCCTGGTGGGGGAGAGGGCGCAGCCTGGCCAAAGGGGGCAGGGAGAGGAAGCAGCAGTCACTGGGGCCAGCACTGTCCCTGCTGGGCTGCAGCTCAGTGTGATCCTCCCACACCACCCCTGGGTCACTTCTTTGGGTCTGGTGGCTCCCACCCCTACCCGCCATGCCCCGTTCCTGCCCCTAAGTCCTTGTCGGGTTTTACCTTGGGGAAAAGAAAGAAAGAAAAGGAAGCATGGAACTCTCCTAATAGAAACCAGATGTGGCTGGTGAGAACGTTTTCTCTGCATCAATCACCAGAGTCCTTGCTGGGCTGAAAATTTGGTGAGGCCTCCCCAGCTCTCCCACCAGGAGCCCCTCTGGCCACGGCCGCCTGCTGCCCAGAAACAAAGCAGCCTCTGTGTGTGTGGCTGAGCCCGCCACAGGTACCTGCTGCCCACTGGGGTGGGGTCACCAGGCCAGGGCATCACCCCAGCCTGATCCTGCATGGGGTGAGGCTGTGCTTTTAGACAGGATGGCCATGGATGCAGGGTGTTGATCAGGTGGCAGCGGGCAGGACGGGCACCTCCTGGAATCCCTTTCCTGAGTCAGATGTAGGGAGGCAAAGACATCAGCTGCAGGAGCCTCAGGGCTGGTCCTAGGAGGGCCTGCAATCCTCCCTGCTCACCTCCCAAGGCAGGATGCGACACCCAGCCCTGGAGTCCTGCAGGGCCAGTGAGGAGGCACTTGGTAGACCCCAGAGAGCCCTGAGGAGGCATCTGGGGCTCATAGGTATGCAAAGCCTGCCTGGCCCAGTGTGCAGAGCCTGAAGCTGCACCCAGCACTGAATGCCAATAGACCAGCCACGGGATGGCAGCACAGCCGGGGGCCTGGGGTGGCCTTCCGCCTAGCCAGAGCACCTCTGGGCATCTTCTCGGCTGTGGTCTCCCTTCCTCAGGGAGCCCAGAAGGCAAACAGCCACCACACTGGGCAGGGCTGGAGCCAAGCAAGGAGAGAGCAGTGGGCAGTCCTGAGGTCCTGCCAAGAGCAGGGTCCTCCTACAGCAGGCTTCATGGCCATGAGGAGCCAGCTGGGCCACAGGCAGCAGGCCAGAGTCTGAGGAAGAGGGGCAGGCAGAGCTAGCAACAGTGGCGATTAGGAGCAGAGGGAGTTGGTGTGAGGCAGGAAAGGCCCATAGGACACTGGTGCAGTGCATGAGCTCAGGTGGGGAGAATGCCAAGGCCTGGGCCTCTCCTCAGAAGCTTCTAGAATGGTGCTGTGCTATGTGGTGGCCTCTGGCCCACAGGGTTACTGACATTTGTTTTGTGGTTTTTTCAGGAGATACAACTCCCTTCGGGTAAAATTCTCCATTTTAAAATGTACAGTTCTGTAGCTGTTAGTCTAGTCACATTCCGTGCCTGTCACCTCCGTCTGACCCCAGAATATGTCTGTCACCTCCAAAAAAAGTGCTGTGGTCTGAACACCACCTCCAGAGCTCTTGCTGGAATTCCGCTCCACTGCGAGCGCGGGTGCCTGCATCCCAAGGGAATGGAAGCCGCATTTCCTGCGGCAAGGGGTGGCTCCATGACCTGGCCCCTCTCCCGCTGCGAAGCTGCCTGCCCAACCTACAGGGCATGAAGGTCTTCGCTGGGCTCTGGGCTTCCCAGCCTGCCGAGCTGAATCAACTGCTATGTTCTCTTTTACCCCACCTGGGGTGTCTGTGCCAGCTTCAGAGAACAGCCCAAGACAGAAGCCTCCTGACTCTCTTCCTCTCTACCCGACGGCCACTCAGCCCCCCGCTCTCTGTGGATTTGCCAGTGTGGATGTTTTGTGGATACAGAGCCATTCTGTGCCTTCTGTTCTGGGTTCCTTTTACTCTGCCCCATGTTTCCAAGGTTCGTCCTTAGCTACCTAATTTAAGTTAAAGCAAAATGAAAATGACGGCTCGCTTCTCAGTCACCCTGGTCACATTCAGGCGCTCTGTAGACACGAGGTTCCTTCTTCCCAGGGGAGAGCTCAGGCCCCACTCCAGCATCATAGAGACTTCTCCAGGCCAGGCAGGCAGGGGCTCGCGGCCCACTGCTGGGGTCCTGGAGTGCCCGATCCACCAATGACTGCGTCTCTTTCCAAACTTCTAATGAAAGCCGGGCTGTTCGGGCCAACCAGTTGCTGCATTCCTCTGCTTTTGCTGGGCTTCTGGTCACGGGGTGGGGTGGGTGCCCTTCTGCCTCCATCAGAGGCTCTGACAGGCTGCCGCATGAGCCTGATTAATAGTGATGAGAAAGCAAGTCAGGTGGCTGCCGTGCGTAAATGTGACTGGGCCACGAGCTCCTCAGGGAAGCAGAGCCCTGTGTGAGTCTGCCGCTAGGAGCCACTGTTACTCGTAACCTCTCCATGTGGAGTCTTCGAAATTAAGACTGTAAGGGGAGTACAGGCAGAGAAAACCACGTGTGCATGCGCGTGTGCATGCGTGTGCGTGTGTGTGCGTGCGTGTGCGTGTGCGTGCATGCGTGTGCGCACATGTGCGTGCATGTGTGTGTGTGTTTAATTCTCAAAGAACAATTTAAACACAAATTTCCTTTCATTTTCAACAATTTACAGTGTCTTTCTAAAGAGAAATTTGGGTATTTCCAAAGGCCATGGGCGTACTTGTATCACCACCTAATAAAACTAGTTTCTTTCAACTCATTTCTGTGTGGTAATTTTCTTTTTGAAAATTCAAATGATGGTCACAGCATAAAAATAAAAATATACAACTAGTTTGGGCTTTTGGAGAAAAGAGAAGTTTTGGCCCAAAAACATATTTTTAAAAACTCATTTTGAAGTGGAAAATTCAGAGGCTCACACGCTTCCTGCAGATGGGCCCCACCCTAGCCAGCTGATTTCAGACAATGCCCGTCCACGCTGAGACTTTGATGTGCGGCTCTGTGGTCTCTTGGTTTGTCCACGTCTCAGCGCCTGCCCCGTACCAACAAGTGTCTCAGCTCGTCCTGTGACTCTTACACCATCTTTTAACTGATACATAAAAGCACAAATATTGTGCAAAAGCAGGCATATATTGCATAATGTTTAAATGAAGTTTAACATGTTTACTCTTGTCATTATTTATGACAAAAATTTTCAAACTCCTCTCTCTGGTTGTTTTAGCTCTGCTGCATGTCACTGTGGGCTGTCCCATGCTACGTGCACCAGCACCCCGAGCTCCTTACTCATGCCTGCTCAGAACTCCACACCCCCCACAGCCCCTCCACTCTTCCTGGCCTGGGCTACCTCTCTCCTCTCCACTCCTGCCAGAGCAGCGTTTTAGATCCCACGTGTGAGTAGGCCAGGCAGTGACTGTCCTAGGTGCTGGCGTCCAGTTCCACCCATGTTGCCAGAGAGACAGGACTCCATCTCCATCCTTTGCTGGCTGACTAGCGCTCCCAGGGAGGGTGTGTGTGTGTGTGTGTGTGTGTGTGTGCATGTGTACTCACATGTGAGTATATGTGTGTGCGTGTGTGTGCTGTGCTTTCTTTAATCACCTCTAGTGATTACATCAGGTGTAATCACCCTAGGTATATGGATGTTGGGACAGTGCTGCAGCAAGTAAGAGGGTATAGGTGTCTCTCTTTTACCTGCCTCTATTTAGCCTTTCTTTTTATAAATAACACTGTCACCACGGCCCTCAGCCTAGGTGAGGACTGTCCTATGCCCTGGTGTCCTGTGTCCCCACCCAGCCCTCAACATGGTGAGTGGACAGGTTTCTGGGGTTTCTCCTCCCCATTGTGGCTTTTTGAGGAAAAGAGAAACAGGCTGTCTTCACTGGGGACCTGAACCCATTTCATAAGCATGTGCCTCAGCACTCTTCTGTGTCCTTGAGTGTCCCCATATGGGGCTTTATGTTCTATATGTGAGCTTCTAGGGTGCTCTGCTGTGTGAGCTTCTAGAACATTCTTTTTTACATTTAAAAAAATATTTTATCTATTTATTTGGTACAGGGTCTCACTGTGCAGCTCAGACTCGCAGTGATCCTCCTGTCTCGTCTCAGCCCCCACCCCACCCCTACCCCTACCCCCCACTCCAGGATTACAGACATTCACCGCCACACCTGGTTTCAGTGGCAAGCACAGCATGCCCAGGGTTCTGGGGCCAGCATGGCATGCAGTACCAAGGATGGAACTCAGGTCTTTGCATTTGCCAGGCAGGCACTTAGACCTCAGAGCTATCTCAGCCCTAGGGCATTCTGTGTGTGCAAGCTTCTAGAGCATTCTATATGGAAAAACTTCTAGAACGTTCTGTAGTGATAGCTTGTACAGTGTTCTGTTGTGCAGGCTTCTAGAACATTTGTCTGTGCAAGCTTCCAGGGCATTCTGTTGTGGGAGATTCTAGAGCATTCTATACTTGAAGTTATATAATTCCTGCCCTCAGAGGGTGACAGTGGGCTGTCAAATTCAAAGATCTGAGTTCAATACTTGAAACTTCAATATTCATTGAATTAATCAAAACTGGTATTTTCCTTGTCTTTTTGCATCAGGATTGCTGTCAGCACATGTGATGCCAGCCCAAGTCACTCCTCTGTCTGTCTGTCTGTCTCTCTCTGTCTCTGTCTCTCTGTCTGACTCTCTCTGTGTCTCTATCTCTCTGTCTCTCTTTCTCTCTGTCTCTGTCTCTCTCTGTCCCTCTGTCTCTATCTCTCTCTGTCTCTCTGTTTATGTCTCTCTGTCTACCTATGTCTGTGTCTGTCTCTGTCTGTCTCTCTGTCTGACTCTCTCTGTCTCTCCGTCTCTATCTCTCTGTCTGTCTCTCTGTCTCTGTCTGTCTCTCCCTCTCTTTCTCCCTCTCTTTCTGTCTGTTTCTCTGTCTGTCTGTCTCTCTGTGTGTGTCTGTCTCTGTCTGTCTCTCTGTCTTTCTCTCTCTCTCATCACTCCCTCCCTAAGTCTTCATCTTCACTCTAACGTGTAGACAGTTCATTTTTTTGTACTTCCATAGGGTGTTCTACGGACATTTTCAAACAGACCTTTCACCTTTCTTTAACTGTAGCACTATATTCCTATTCTTTTTCCTCTATTGGTATCATTTTTCTCTTACACGTATTTTAGTGGCTTCTGTATTAACTTTTATAAAGGCTTTCTCACTTAATGAAAATGCAAATCATACACTAGTGCAGAATGGCCTGTGAGAGGCTGTGGATGACCAGCATATTGTGGGCCATCATCTTTTAAAAGAAGTAACCACTCCCAGGAGCCTTCGGGGCCCCTGCTGCTCTGTGTGTGGAGCTGTCTTCACTGCTCTGATCAGCAGCTCCTGCAAGTCCTGCTTTGCAGAAGAGTCTGAGGCTGGGCAATGTTTAAAGAAAAGAAGTTCAGCTCAGCATCTTGGAGGTGTGAGGGTGCAGTGCTGGCTCTGGCTTCTCTCCAGGCAGATGGTGCCACTGGGGAGATGCTCGGGCAAGGGAGAGATAGCCAGCTGGGATTCAAACAAAGATCCCGAGAAGGGGCTGGTCTTACCTCTGAAAAAAAGAAACAAAACAAAACAAAAAAAGACCCTCATTATCAAAGGCATGCAAGCTTTAACTCAGGAAGCTGAGGCAGGAGGGTCACATTTCTGAGGCCAGCATGGGGAACTTTGTGAGACTGTCTCAAAATCAAAAACAGAAGAGTCACAGATATATCTCAGAAGCAGGACTCCCCTGGGCTTCACTCCAGTACTGAAAAACACATTTTTGAAAAACCTTCCTCAGGAATCAGTCAGGGTCTCCTGGGAATCACATCACTTCCTTCCAAGACTGGTGACCCCAGCGACCCAGGAAGCACTCTCCCACCCTCAGATCCTAGGAGACAAAGCACACCCAGCCGTAGCACAGAGCAGACACCAGGGAGGCATAGGACCTGCCTGAGCACAGTTTGTCAATTTTCCAATTTTCCATCACAATAAGATACGTGGGATAAGCCACCTTCATGAAGAAAAGAGTTATTTTAGTCTGCAATTCAGGGGAGCCCAGCCCATGGCAGGCAGCAGGCTGTGGTGGAAGCATGTGGCTAAGCAGAGAGTCCACCTCCAGGCAGGGAGCAGGAGAGGAGCTCACATACACACACACCATCCCCAGGCTGTACTACAGCTCCAGCGCCTGTCTCCCACTCTGCCCATCTCTGCCCCTGCTGGAGGGTGGAGGGGTCAGCTGCTCCCAGGCATGGTCAGTGCACAATGGCCAGGCCTATACAGAGACAGCAGGGAGCCGACAGTGGCCTCCCCCCATGGAGCTGTCTTCTCACTGGGGAAAAGAGGCCATAAGTGAGGTCCTAATGTGGTAGAAACATTTTGAGTACTAATTTTAACATTCTGGGAAATATTAAATAAGAAAAATAGGAACAAAATCAAAACCAGTGGGGAATGCAGCAATCTCAGGTGCGGGGCTTGGGAGTGAGCTTCGGTGAGGCGCACAGCACAGGCACCCAGAGGAGTGTTTCAAGTCACGGAGCAGCCTGTGCGGAGGTCCTGGAGTCAGAGGTGCAGCACCAGAGGAAGGGGCCGAGGCAGCATGGGGCATGGGTGGTGGGTGATGATGTTAGGGGGCGTGGACACAGGGGCCAGCCTAGGACACGTGGACGGGCCACGGCTTGCTCATGGGCCCACCCACCTTTACAGCCCCCCTTCAGCTTGCCCTAGCCAGCTTATCCTGGGGGCAGAGGCAAGGCCCAAGGCAAGGCCATAACTTGGAAAAACAAGGCCTCCCCAACCCTCTTCTTGCATTAGGGACTTTGTGCACCAAACGCCCCACAGGGCAGGAGTCAGAGGTGGCCATGGTCATGGCTGTACTGGTCTGAGGTCTCTGGGCAATGACAGCGCACACTGTCAGGGCTTCCAGGCTAAGCCATTTAGACTTCCAATGACACAGCCGGAGGCCCAGCACTGGCCCTGCTCCACTGTCCCAGCCGTGCGGCAGGGTAAGGGTGGCTCAGGGTAGTAGCTGGAGAGACTCAGTTCTCCCAGCATCAGAAAAGGAGAAATCGTGCCAGCTGGTAGCAGTGCTACGAGGTTAGACCCGGCATCTCTGCAGGACAGCTATGGCTGACCCCAGGACCGCTGGCTTTGTCTCACACTTACTCTGGCACTGAAATAAATGCCTTCTACATGTCACCATTCCCCATGTGTGGGTAGCCAGCTGGGGTCCATGCGACCTTGCCCCTGCTGCACTGTGACGGGGTGGGCCCACTCCACAGCGGCGCCTACCTGTTGTGACCAGGCCACACAGGGGACTGCAGGGTCTGAGGCTAGGTGATGGGAGAGTAGTGTCCTGGGTAGGGAGTGACCTCCTGCCTACCCTGCTGCTGGCTGAGCACCGCCCACACTGCTGTGGCTGACAGAAGAAGCCCTCCCAGCTCGGGAGGGCTTTCAGGGCGTACTGCGGGGCACCCCATGTATCAGAGTCCCTGGGAGCCAGGGCTTGCTCTGCTATCCACCTCCTAGTGATCTTCACGTGTGGCCACTGTGATGGTCCTTGGTGGGGGCCAGACTAGCGCTGGGGGTTGGGAAAGCTGTTCAGAAGTGGGGGACGTCTCTCCAGGCGTGAGCTCCCCGTCACCCACTCTCCGCTGGAGCCAGAGAGGAGCTCTGCCTAATGCAGGAGCTGTGAACTCACCCCGGCCAGGCCAGCGCTGGATTCTGTTTCCGTGCCCTGAGGCGGTGGCTGGCAGAAGGCCAACCCTGCCCAGCCCCCTGGTCCCATGGATTCTGTCATGGTCACAGCAGTGTCCCCATAGTTTAGAGAGTTCACACTCAGCCGGGGGGCAGAGACCAGGACCTGCATCGCGAGGACACTCGGCCCACCTGCCGCAGCTGCCCAGGATCCGAGTGTGCGCGGCTGTACACCTACTGGGCACATCCAGGACGCACACAGTCAGCCCCCCACGGCCCTTCCAGGGCTCAGCCCGCCGGAGTGGAGGATGCTGGGGAAGTAGGTCCGTGCTGATCATGCGCAGACGCTTCCCGGTCATTATTTGCTAACCGGCCCGGACACTGCTTACCTAGCACTCCCGCTGAGGGTCCCCTGGGTCATGTGCGAGCACCACTCTGCTTTACGAGGTGGGATCAAAATGGGATGCGCTTTAATTTTAAAGTTATTATAGTAAAGACACATTGCCAGAAATCCAGCTCCAAATCCTTCCACTTGCCCTGGAATCCTCTTCTGCGAATGTCTTTCCTTGCGCTGTCGTGGCTATCTGGACTGTGAGGAGGAGGGCCACTCACACGGGGCCAGGCTTGGCGACCTTGGGGTGGGAGCACACAGAACCGTGGGCTCACCGGGGAGATGGCTCAGTGGAATAAGTGCTTCCCTGGCAAGCGCAAGGGGCTGAGTTCAATCCCCGGTTCTGCCAAAAAAAAAAAAAAAAAAAGAACCGTGGGCTTGCCTTTCCACTGAATGACACACGACAGCTGCATTCACTGTGTTTCTGATCATACCTCATAAAGACGCTCGTGAAAGAGGTCATCCAGAAGCGCTGCAGCAGCGGAAGAAAGAACGGCTGCGTGCGCTCAAAGCGAGGGCATCCTGAAGCGGTGCCGGCAGTGCGCCTTTTACTGCAATAAAGCTTTTGAACGTAAACGTCCACTGTCTTCTGCCGTCACCCCTGGTGGAGGGGTGGGATCACCCTCGGACCTCGGCCGCCGAGGGAACCTGCGTGCTCCAGCCGCCTGCCTCGTCCAGCTCTGGGTGCTGCTGCCCTCAGGGTCCCTTTCTCAAGACTCTAGATTTCAGCAGAGCACAGCGCACTTGGTGCCAGCCCCACTGGGCTGGTGAGGAGGAAGGTTTACAGGCAGCTCCCAGGGCCTCCGAAGCTGGATCTCAGAGCCTGACAGCAGTGTGACGGTTAACATTTAAATTATTTCCACGACTTTACCCCACCCGTGACCCCCACAACCCTGTTTTCATCACCAAAAACTAATGGTGGACACCGAACGCTTCTGTGCAGGACACGGGCTCTGTGGAAAAGCCTTGGGCACCCACACCTCGCCACGGGACCGTGGACCTGCAGGACGCCCCCCTTGCCGCTGTCAGCCCCTGAGCCCGCCTGGAGGGGCGCTCCAGTGTGTGAGCTAAACGTGTAACCGGGGACAGGTGAGGTTAGGGTCCTGGCCTTGGATCTGGGTCCTAGGGAGTAGTGGTCCCCTCGTGTACCGCGAGCTCCCACCCGCACCCCATGTCTGAGAAGCACAGCATCCAGCCTGGCTGGCTCCTGGTCCCCCGCCCCTGCCACTGCTGCCGCCCGCTCCTGCCAGGCCTCCCTGCTGTGGATCAGGCTCCCCCTCCGTTCTGGTAGGGTCCGGGGGGACGGTGCATGACTGCCGTGTGGACGCCCCGCGTTGAGGCTTGTCTGGAAAGCGTTTTCATGCTTGGAAAGAGCAGCGGGGCGAAAGCTGCACTAGTTTCAGTTCTGCTTTCCGGCCCTCTTCTACCTCTTAGAGCCAGTTTTCCCCACTTTATTTTCATTTATTATTTTAAAGCTCTGCTAGCCGGGCATGGTGGCGCATGCCTGTAATCCCAGCACTCAGGAGGCTGAGGCAGGATTGTTGTGAGTTCGAGACCAGTCTGAGCTACAAAGTGAGCTTAAGGCCAGCCTGAACTGCATAGTGAGACCCTGTCTCAAAAAGACAAAAAAAAAAAAAAAAAAAAAAGCTCTGCTAAGTCAGAAATGAAACAGACTGCTCTGCCAGAATCCAGAAGAACTGTTAGCTGGACTCTTTTTTTTTTTTCAATTGGAAATTTTTTCTTTTTGTTTTCCATTGTGTGTCTTTTTTTTTTTTTTTTTTTTTTTTTTTTTTGAGACAGATCTAGCACTGCAGTTCAGGCAGGCCTTGAGCTCACTTTGTACTCCAGGTTGGTCTCAAACTCTCAATAATCCTCCTGCCTCCCCCTGCTGAGTCTAGAGTTCAATCCCTGGTGCTGAGAAAAAATCAGTACATTCACAGTGTTGTATAACTGTCACCCCTAGCTGATTACAAAACAGTGAAGCACCCCCAAAAGGATACCCTACACATAATAAAGCAATTGGTCCCCGGCTGGCCCTCCCGGGTACCTGTCTGTGTTCTATCACTGTGGACTGACTCTGCACCTTCTATGTAAAAGGCACCAGTTACAGCACCCTATTTCGGAGACTTGCCACGCGCAGCGCGGGTGGAAGCTTTGCTTTTTCATGGCCACACCCTATTCTACTGTGTGGGGCTATCACAGGATTTGCTCACCTCTGGTGGACAGTTGTGTGTTCTCGCCTCGTCCTACTTTCCGTGGCTCTTCTGTGAACATTCTTGTGCAAGTAGTTACTTAGTTTTAATTACTTGGGGTGCAGGGCTGGGGATACCACTCAGCAGCACAGAGCCTGCCTATAAGCATGAGGGTGTGAGTTCAATTCCCAGTACCGAGAAAGAAAGAACAAAAGGAAGGAAGGAAGGAAGGAAATCACTGTTTTACCTGGAGTACATATCTAGGAGTGGAGTTGATGGTCTTATGGGAACTGAATTCTTGTAGAGTTAGTGGACACCTAGTGTGAGTGCCATCCTGGAACTCCCCCCACTTTGCACCGCTTGTGAGCGCTTGGTGTATCCCACCTGTGTGGTCTGGTTTGCCCACCAATCCACCCATTCACAGAGTGAGGTGAAGCTCACATGTATACAGCAAGCACAGGGCCTTAATTGCGTTCCCCTTGCTGGGACGCAAACCCCAGCACCCGCAGCTTGAAGGGAAGAGGTTGATTTTGGCTCACAGCTCAAGGTCAGCAGGCTACAGGGCAGGAGCAAGATGCCAGAGGGGCCTGGGAGAGGAAAAGGTGCTCAAGCAGTGCCAGCCAGGAAGCAGGGCGAGCAGAGGGGCCAGGGACAAGAGCAGAGGAGGCCCGCACATGACCACCTTGCCACTCAGGGAACTCAAAGGATGGAGCCGCCGGTGGGCACCATGCCCTGTGACCCAAGCACCTCGCACAAAGGGGGACTGGAGTAGGAGGCACTGAATATCCAAGCACAGCACAGGGCCATGCTGGACACCGAGCAGGGCCACTGCCAGCTGTGGATCACTTGGGATTCTTTGCAAAGGCACAGTGGACTTGCTGCAGCTCGGACACAAGCTGGCCTTTTGCAATCACTGGCAAATCATCCCAGTGTCCGGAGGGCTGTTCCCAGCTTGACTCCTCAGCCTGCGCTGACCACAGGCAGGGTGGAAACTTTGTTTTGATCTCCCTCCTCCTCCCTGGGGAGGTGCTGGAATTATCATTCCTGCTTGGCAGGAAGGATCAGCAAGCTCCAGCGTGAGTCCATTTGCTGGCTCACTTTCAGGAAGCAGTCGCCAGCGTGTGCCCAGATCCCAGAGGAATCACCAGCAAGTCACAGGTCTGAGCACACAGCGTCTTTAGCTTTGTTTTCCTATTCATGCTACCAGCTGGCAGGGAGTGCTCTCCGCGCCCCAGCAGAAGATTGTGTCCCTTGAAATTTCTGATTGCTGTCAGGTAATTTAAAGTCTATCACTTTAGATCACAAAACAGTCTTGTTTTTAGTACTGTGCTGGGGATCAAAGCCAGGGCCTAGCACATCCTAGACACAGCCTACCACTGAGCCATGCCCACTGGGCCCACAAGACACAGACTTAATTTGAAAAGTGTGGTCTGTACCCCACATCATTCTCTCTCAAAGCTCCGGGTGAGTGGAGGGCTTGAAGCCATGACTTCCTGAGAAAGCCCACCTTTTACCTTGACCAGGAGAGCATCGCTTCTGGCACCGCCCTAGCCCCGCTCTGGAATAGCTAAGGGCTGGCCAGGGACTTCCCTCCCCCTCCCCCTCGCCCTGGGGCCACCCGTTGGGAGTCAGGACCTTGCTTGGCCTGGCACTGGGCTCGGGTATGTGAAAGCACCAGTGTGGCAGCTTGAGCTTCGCTTTTCACTGTGAGACCTCCATGGCAGCGAAGCTCTGTGCCTTGACTTGTAAACTCAGTGATGAACTCGAGGCCTTTGCACTGAGCTACATCTTCAGCTCAGCTCCGTGTGTGTGTGTGTGTGTGTGTGTGTGTGTGTGTGTGTGTGTGTGTGTGTGAAGATAAGGACTCCCTAAGTCGATAATTGCCCAAGCTGGATTTAATCTTCCTGCCTCAGCCTCCCAGAGTACTGGGAGTACAGGGGGGTGCCCCACGCCCACTGCTGTGACAGTTTAGCAAATGACAAGCTCCAGGGCCACCTTCTACAGCCGGTCCTGCCCTTCAGCTTGAGCTGTGTAACAGAACACACAGCTTGGGAAAACAAAACCTCGCTGGTTCTGGCCGAGCCGCCCAGCCGCAGCCCTGAGGGGCCGGTAGTGGTGAGTCCACCAGCTCACTTCTCCTGCCCTGCAGACAGGAGCTGGCGCTCTGGGAAACAGGGTGAGGGGCAGCTCGCGGGCGCCGCCCGTCTCCAGGCCCCCAGCCTGACAGCCTCTGCTCCACCTCACGATGGGGAGCAGCCCCACTCAGGCGCATCCCGCGAGCCGGTCCCCACCCGCAGCGTCGTAGCCTATGGTGCACTGCTGGGCCGCCAAGAAGAGGAAAGCATCAAGAAGAGCCTGCATGTTGCACGCAGGCTTGTGTGCTGCTGAGAATGCGTTCTCTGTGCTGATTTGGGTGCTGCAGAGTCCTTGGCGTGGGTGGCAGGCAATATGGAAGGTAGGGAAGGGCAGGGCTGCAGCCCAGAACCTGAGCTTTCTGGAGTAGCGACAGAGCACCTGGCACACCCAGCTTGGCAGGAGAAAAGTGTGCACTGGCTCTCAGCCCATGGTGCATGGCTGGCCCCACTGACTTTCGGTCCACAGTGAGACTGGCTATCACAGAGTGATCTAGTGGTAGTGGAGCTGTGGTTCCCATGGCAACCAGGGAGAGGAAGGGGAAGAGGAGCGGTTCTAGGCTCCCCTCACCAACACCCCCAGGGACCTACCTGCCTTTACCGATCCCCTCGCCCATAGCCCAACGCTTCCCAATGGCTCCACAGGCTGTGGCCAAGCCTTGGACAACTGGGCCTTATGGGGACACTTATTCAAACCACGGCAGGGCTTAGACACCCACCAGGGTCGGAGTGGGGAAAAGGGATGAGACCTTAGGCCCCACCATGGCAGAAGGAGGAGGGGTTCCTTCCCATGCTGGACTCTCTGCACCCCACGTTCACCCTGAGACAATGTCCCCCAAGACCTGAGCAGCCGACCCGCTAGGACCTGATGCACGGCCCAGCTTTCTCTGAAGAGCCATAGCCTACAGGCCTCAGCAGAGGACACAGAGGATGGAAAATTACACCAAGATGTGTGATGTGCCGGTGACTGGGGAGCCCCAAGACTGGAGCCTCAGACCAGAGAAATGGGCTGCCCTTTTTTTTTTTTTTTTTTTTTTTTTTTGTCTTTTTGAGACAGGGTCTCACGATGCAGTTCAGGCTGGCCTTAAACTCACTTTGTAGCTCAGGCTGGTCTCGAACTCACAATAATCCTCCTGCCTCAGCCTCCTGAGTGCTGGGATTACAGGCATGTGCCACCATGTCCGGCTGCACTTCTTAAAAGGTGTGATTATTGGGACCACCTTAAAGGTTGCAGAAAATGAAAAAGTGTATGGGCAGGAAAAGGCTCTGGATGGGGGACTGTGGGTCCACATCTGTGGGATTGGGGAGCGAGGGGCAGAGAGGGCCTGGCTGGTGCCACGGGCTTCATGCGTTGTGCTGCAGAGCTGGAGCTGTGCTGCAGCTGCAGTTGCACTGGGGCTGGCGAAAGCCCAGTCCAGAGCTGGAGGTGTTTTTGATCCAGACTGGTTTTTAAAACATGAGGCAAAAATTGAAAATAAGGGATGTTTTCACATAAAAATCCTGATTTCTGGCTTCTCCTGAAAAAGAAAGATCTGGTGTAGGAGACACTTCCTGGTCCTCGTCTCAGTCCAAGAAACCAATATTTGTAATTCCAAAGTTACGTTATTGGAATCCCATCAAGTTGATTCCAATCTACCACTTTCCATGCAGCCCACGGCGAAAATGAGGACGCTAAATTATATTTTTAATCATCGGGGAGTCGAGGGGCTCTAAGTCCTGCCATGACATGGCTTTCCGGAAACCAAGAGAGCGACCCAGGGCCTCACCCGGTTTTTATTCAGTGAGGGAGTGGCTTGAGGATTGAGAATTGTGGGAAGTAGGTGACTACTGTGAGCTGAGCTAGGTGGGGGGGCCTACATTTACCTCTGCCATATGCAGAGAGGATATGGAGAGAGTAATCTGCATTATATAGTATTTAATGTTTTGGGAAGTCTAGGGCTTCAGCTTTGATGTAGTCTTTCAAGCCCCAGGAAGTCATAGCCTCTATCTCGAGGCTCGATCCCAGCTGGCAGCGTGGAGCATTAGCTCTACCATCCTGTCTCCACCCGGCTCACATTAAGGAGCAGCAGGCTTACCAGGGAAACACGCATGCACCTTCAAAGACTATCACCAGCACCTCAGCTAGACCAATACACATTGCTTAAGGCCAATTGAAGGATAAACAGAAGTCCTAGCCAGCTCTGTACATAACAATACAAGGAGATAGGATCAGGCTCAGTCAAAATGGAGACAGTCGCTCTTCTTTCAAGGAGAGCTGCTCAGGTGGTCCCCCACAATCTGGGAAACAGTTGTAACCATGCCTGGGCTTCCGTATCCACAGGCTCCGCTTTGAAGCAGCAGCAAGCGTAGATGGCAGGCTTGCAGCTCGGCCGCAGGGCTCTGTGCTGCCATTCCCTAACAGAACGGCATGGCAGCTGTTTGCGTGCCACCGGCACATTGCATGGTTTAGGTTACAGGGGTGGTTAAGCAGCTGGCCCTTCACGTGTGTGGGCTGTGTGCGAGCACTGTGGCTCTGGAACAGGGACTTGAGCACCTGAGGGTTTGTCGCAGCAGGGACCCATTCAGGGAAGGGTGCCTGTAGATGGCAGCTGCCCGTGGCATGAAATACGTCACCTCCGGCGTGTCACAGGGCCACTCCTCTTGTCTCTCCAGCCCTCAGATTCAGTCCCAGTCACAATGTACCATGAGGCTTGCACTCTTTTCTTCTAGTGAAGAAAGGCTTTGTCAGAAATCAAGTATCAGCCACCAGGAGGCCTTGTGATTTTTCACTTCATGGGCCTGTTTCTTTTATCTGCTTGCCCAGCAGGCAGGAGAGTTGGAAGCTGTGCCTGTGAGCCACTGAAGGAGTTTGTCCCCACAATTCACCAGCGCAAAAACAATCCACGAAGCTAATGCAAGCTGACAGGGAGGAGAGAGTTGGGAGGGGCTCTAAGCCTGCAGGAGACCGCCCAGGAGCTAGCTGTCCTCCCAGCACCGCCCTCCTGGGATGCAGGAGGCCTCCAAGTCTGGCCTATCCCCCACAGCTCTGCTGTCCCGGCGCAGATATCTGATTGGGGAAATATGAATCCTATGCTTATCCTGACGGCAAGAAAGTAGAGAAACTTGCAATCTGTGTTGGATAGTGGAACTTACAAATGTGGAGCGGACAATCCCAAGCTCACAGCAGAGCCCCGCCCTCCACCCACCTTGCACCCTGAGAAAGTCCCGGAGCAGGACCCTCACCCATGAAAGGCAGGACTCCAGGAACCCCCAACCTGCCCCACACGCGGGCCCTGGCAGCGGTACCGCTGACCTGGCGTGGCTTGGCATTTGTGTGCCTCATTCTGGCCTGGCCCTGCCAGCTGCCTATCCAGGGCAGCTGTGTCACTATTTCAGAACTCTCTGTTCTCCCCATGGAATTCAGAGGAGGTTCTGCTGGCCCAGTGACCGGGCCTGGCTCAGCCATTTCCCAGCAGCTGATGGCAGCTGAGATTAAAAGATGAAAAGCCATGCAGGTGCCCAGTGTGGCCTGAAAGATAGCCGCGGGGCTACCCTGAACCCTGTGGCCTTGGCCTGCTCCACACTCCTGTCCCAGGGCCCCCAGCTCAGGTCCCCACCCATGGGCTGTGTACCCTGGGGCTGTTTGCAGCCCTCCAAGGTCACATGCTGAGTGCTCCCCTCAGCCCCTGGCTGACAGAGCGCCGGCTGCACTCAGGGCTTGATGTGCCAGCTCTCCCTCAAGCCTCAAGACAACTAGCGAATGCCAAGGTTACAGGTGGGGAAACCAAGCCAGCCCCAGGGAGATGAGGTGACAAGCCCAGGGCCACACAGCCAACAAATGGCCAACCACATCTGTTTGGCCTCAAGCCTCTGCCCTTGTGGTCTGCAGGCTCTGCAACTGTCTATGTGAGATCATAGCATTTCTGCCTTCAGGAAAGTTCCTTGGTAAGCCAGGCATTGTGGCACACCTGGAATGCCAATGCTCAGGAGGCTGGGAAGGAGGATCACTGTGAACCTGAGGCCAGCCTGGGCAACATAGCTAAAAACAAAGAACAAAACAAAACAGAAAGGTCTTTTGTCACAGAGCCATGCCCAAGCTGCCAGGCCATACCTGGGCCCAGGTAAGGGCATAGCAGGAAACAGGGTAATATTAGGACCATGCCCAGGCCTGGCACCCATCCACTAGCTGGGACTTTGGAATATCACTCCTTCTCTGCTGGGCCTACATGTTCTCACTTAATTTATTCAAGAAGTGCTGTCTGCCAGCCACCGGGAAGGAAACAGACAGGGTCCATCCTGTTGAGATGCTTCTATTCCAGCAGGGTGAAGAGGGCTGGGGAGACAGCTCAATGGCATAAAAGCATGCCTGGAAAGTGTAAGGTCCTGAGTTCAACCCCTGGTACAAAAAAAAAAAAGGATAGAGACCTTTGACAGGCAAGAAACATGGAAGGGACACAGACACTAGAGAGCAGTCAGGCACGACTCCCTGACTGGCAGCATCTGAGCTCAAAGCTAAACAGCCAGACCCACCTCCTCCAGTATGGAAACTGGGGACAGAGCATAGCGCTGGAAGAATAGAGAGAAGTGCTGGGTGGCTGCCCAGGGTGGGGAGACATGGGCAAGGTCAGGCCCGATGCTGGGGCCTCTTCAGAGTGCAGAGCACGGCAGGGTTCCACACCTGGGGGAGCACCAGGAGGGGGCGCCTGAAGGAGCCCGAGCCAGCAGAAACGCTGCACCCCAGAGCTCTGCCCTTCACCAGAGGCAGGGCCTGCTGAGTGACACGATCGCTTGGCCCTTCCCCTGCACTAGGGCAGAGGCCAGACACCCAGGGGTCCCAAGGAGCCACCCCCTTTCCCAAGATGGCCTGCCAAGGGCCACTGCACAGGGTTTGCCACTGGACTATCCCAGTGGCTCCTTGGTCACACAGCCCAGAGCCATGCGGCAAGCTCGAGAGCATGCCATCCCGTGTCCAGAACAGGGGCTGAGATGGCCGGGAGGATGGGGTCAGCTGCGACTCTGTGGAGTCTGGGGCTGTGGGTGAGGCCTTTCGGACTCCCACTGGATCTGCTCAGGCCAGTGACAGGGAGGTCAGCCAGGGCAGAGGGAGGCACAAAGGCTTCTAGGGCTGGGCTGCTCCTCTGGGCCTCCCCGTGGAATCTGCGAGCTGCTCCTTGCATTGAATGCAGTGGGAGGCGGGGCTCCCTTTATGTGCCTCAGAACCCAAAGCCGACTCTGGTGGACCCGTTACTCACACACCAGATTTCCATCTTAGCCGGGCGGTCCACAGAAGAAATCAGATACAGTGGTTTTCACCTGGGGGCACAAAATTTGGAAACCAGTTTGGTGTGAACTTTCAGGGAGGGTGGGGGCTCGGGGAGGGGGCTGTGAGCCAAACAAAGGAAAAATGCAGCTGAAACTGGCACCCTGCACTCGGGCACCCAGGCTAGGACGTCAGGCCTGACCACTGCGCTCGGAGCCTGGATGACCTGAAACTGAAGTGGAGCCAGAGGCCAGAGCCGCCCAGTGGCTGTGCTCCCACACACCCCTCAGGGTCCGCTGTGTCACCTGATATTGCAGCTAGGACTTTAAATGCCCCCAAAGCCCAGTGTGTCTAAAGGTGAGTCGCCAGCCTGTGGTGCCACGGGGAGGCGATGGGGTGTAGGAGGCGAGGCCTGCAGGGAGGAGCGAGGTCGCTGGGGCGCGGCCTTGAGCGGCGCTGGACCTGGCCTAGCTTTCTCTTCTTTGCTTGCTGGACCCCTGTGAGCTGAGCTGCTCACTCCACCACTCACTGCCTGCGTGATGCTCAGCCGCCCCAAGAGCCCACAGGCAGCACGACCACTGGCCACGGACTGAACCTGCGAAGCCTCTCGCCGTCTGGGCTAAGGTCTGCGGTGCGCGGTCTGACCACCTAGAGCAGCCTCCTGTTTGGGCAGCTCAAGCCTCAAGGCTGCAGCGCAAATGTGAAGCCAGGAATGTAGCTCAGTGCCCGTGCCTGCCCGGCAAGCACAAGGTCCTGGACTCGATTCCCAGGACACCCACAGAAGTACAAATGTGCTGGGCTTGAGCTTGGCCTACACATTTAGGCTGGTCTCACCAGCCTCAGTCTGGCCTGGGAATTGCTCCAATGCCAAATCTCCAGCCCCAGAAAAGGTCTCAGAATGTCTGTATGTGGACATAGCAGTCTGCTCCAGCATCCTGTCCTGACACGGGGGGCTCACTCAGCACCATGGGGGCTCCGCCTTTGCCTGTGACACTCCCTGGCCTGCTGAGGGCAGGCCCCTCCCTTCTCCCAGTGAGCTCCTGCATGCCCTCACCTCCTGTGTTCCTAGCACTCTCCAACGTGGCCCATCTTGGCCTTCACTTCCCATGTGAAGTTGGGAGAAGCTGGGCTTGTCATATGCACCCTGCAGGGTGCTTTGCAGCTGTCTCCTTCCCCTACCCACAGCCTGCACCTTCCTGCCTGCCTAGAAGGCCCCGGAGGCCTTTGTTCCTTAGTGCTTTGGATTAAACCTGCTGCTTCCTCTTCTGGAAGTTTTCACATCTTTTCTTTAACCCCATGTTCTGGAATTCTAAGGTAAAGTCCTTCTCAGGGTCTGTTTTCTAGAGATGCGCTTTCCAAAGGTTAGATTTTCTTGAATAATTTCCCTTCCAAATCTCTCTGGTCTGTCTTCCGAAGTTGTACCCCTGGAGGAAGCAATCACAGGGTCCGATCCCGATTTCCTGGCCTGGTTTTCTTGTCTCCTCTTTGCCATTTTCTGTTCCTGGATGTTTCCTTCTAGGTCCTTGAGACTTCCCCAGGGGCTCTCAGAGCAGGCGCCTGTCGCCATTGCTTGCGAAGACTCTGGGGCAGATATTCCCGGTGTCCTGGCAACAGCACTGCCATCCTGTTGCACGGGTGTCACGTCCACCCTCCCTCGAGCCCACTGCTTGCTGCTGCTTTTTAGGTACTCTGTTTTTGACAAGCCTTCATCTCATCTGAGTTACTTTTCTTCCTTCCTACTGCCCTCTGCCTCTCAGGACGGGGGCTTCCTCCATGCCTGGCACTATGGCTTGTCTTCTGGCATGGAAGCCTAGAACGTGGCAGCTTGGTGGACATGGTTGGGGCTTCTCAGCAGTGGCCCCTGGGGCACAAGTGGAAGGGGGTAGAGTTTCACCTCCTGGCATTCTTCCTTCCCTCCTGGGATGGCAGAGTCTGGAGATTGTTTTCCTTTCCCCAGAGAATAAACCCGTAAGCTCCTGCCTAGCTTGGCACAGGGCACTGTCCAGATCAGGGCCAGATGGCACACAGTTTAGCTTCAGCATGCCATACAGTTTTGCTCATGCCTATGCGACTCTGCCTCTGTAGAGGAAAAGCAGTCATAGCCAGTACAATGGGTGAGTGGACAGAGCTGTGTCCTAATAGAACTTTATTTATAAAAATAGATCAAGCAGGGGCCGGGGAGATGGCTCAGTGGAATAAGTGCTTCCCCTGGCAAGCGCAAAGGTCTGAGTTCAATTCCCAGTTCCACCAAAAAAAATAAAACATAAAAAATAAAATAGATCATGCAGGGGCTGGGGACATGGCTCAGTAGAATAAGCGCTTCTCTGACAAGTGCAAGGACTTGAGTTCAACCCCCAATTCCATTACAAAAAAAAAAGGTCATGACAAAGAAGCAGTAGTCTGATAGCTATATACTGCACATGTGTATTACACTACCATCCCATAAATAGGGACAGTTATGTCAAATTAAAGTACACAGACATTTTAAAGTAAAATCCTTATGAAGACAGGAGGCAGATTTAGTCCCTGAGCCCTTGTTCAGGAGCACGCTGACCTTAGCCGAGCACACATGAGCTTGGGGTCCTCCCTGTCCCAGGCCAGGCCCCTCTTGAGCCTGTCTGTTGCTGGCTTGCAATCCTGACAGTCAGCCCACTTGTCTGCCTCTCAGCTCCCTATTGATGCCGGTGTTTCCTCTCCCAACCATTTCATTCTTGGACGTCAAGCTCTGGACGTGGCAGGGTCAGTCCTGCACGTGTGATCTGCTGTCCCCTGCTATCGGGCTTCTCTTACATCGGTCCCTTGAGGTGCCCCTATTCCCACCTGAAACATGCATTTATTGGGTTGGTTTAGGTTGTTATCTTCTCTAAAGACTGGATGATTTTTTTAATACTTTAATTTAGTAAGCACCACATAAAAGGAAAAAGTCCCCTAAAGATGAGAATATAAAATCCTTTCTGAGACACAGTTTTGGAGAAAACTGTCCATAGGCATCTGTCATCTAACAGCTATTGCTCCATGAGAAGGGTACTAACAGACCCATTTTATAGATGGGAAAACTAAGGTCCAGAGTCATTGATGATTTGAACCTGGACTTCTCTATTCTACTTGCTTCTGGGCTGAGTGGTGGCCAGGAACTTTGGTTTTGCTCTTCTGAGAGGGAGCGGAATAGCCAGGTTCCCAAAAGCCCTAGGGGAGGGGCAAAGAGAAAGTTGTGGTGGCAAAGGGTAGCCCATGCAGAGATTCATGACAAGACTGAGGAAAGAGGCCTTCTGACAAGGAGAGAAGGGCCCAGGACAGGACTTATATTCACCCAGAGTGCAGGAGAAGATATGAAGGTGCCCAGAGTACCGAGACAGAGGGGGATGCAGGTCCGGGGACCGGTGCGTGAGCACCCAGCCTTCCACAGAGGCCAGGTGGGCCTGGGGCGGGGGGCGTGCAGGAAGAAGCCCGACGCCGGCCCTACACCCGGCAGGCCTTCAGGGAGGGCACAGAGAGAGGCTGGCACCCTCCTGAGGCCACCCATGACCCTGAGGGCCCTGGCATCCATCTCCCCCAGAGCCTTTGCACCTCGCGTCGGCTTCCAGTGTCACTGCCCATGCTGGGCTGTCACTGGCTTTGCAAATCTTATCCTAGGCTCTGGGAGCTACTCAAGGGCAAGGGCAGGCTCATTTGTTTTCTCTCTAGCACATGCTGGCAGTTAGTAATGCCTACATGGACTGGCCGAGTAGACATGCTCACTTAAGCAGTCCCGGTGGCCAGCACAGCACCTGCACAAGTGGGTCATTAGTGCCTTTTTCTTTGATGGGAAGATGGTCAAATGGACAAACAAAGTTTGATAATAGATGGGTGGATGGAAGGTGGATGAGTGGGCGTATGGATGGATAGATGAGCGGGTGCAGGATGGACGGGTGGACGCATGCATGCACAGGTGGATGGGTGCGTGCATGGGTGGGCGATGGGTGGGCAGATGGACCAGGGTGCAGAGGGCTGTGTGACTGCCTCGACGAGTGCAGCCACTCCCTCCCCTCAGAGTGAGCACTAGGCAGCCTCTGAGGCAGGACGGATGGATGTCGGAGCTGTGACGCGGGAGGAGCGCGCTGGAACGAAGAGGTCGCAGGCAGGGAGGGCAACGCAGAGCGCCTGGTGGGTGCCCACGGAGGGGGCCACCTGGAGCCGCGGCGGGCACCGCACACCACGTGCACACACTCCTGGCTCTTCTCTGTCTGTTACGTCGCAGGCTGCACGATTTTTCCCAAGATCCCTGTGAACCAGGACTAGGAGATCAAACCCACAAGCACTCTCCTTTTCCTATTAAAAAACTTCTTTATAAATAAACCCTGAATCTACTTCCAATTATGTTTGGAAAGCGCAGCGATGGCTTTCATGAAGGCTGAGTTATGAGGGCTTCATTCGGAGCTGTGTTTAGAGACCAGCAGCAGCACACGCATTCCCCAGAGCCGGTGCTAAAACGCATAGGAGATGAGAACCATATGCCAGCCGCGCTGACACCGGGCAGGTTTGCTTCGAGCACATGTGCTTCCCTGTTGCTGGAGTATTCGGCAAGTGTTCCAGAAAGAGGCCTTTCCTGAGACGGAGGTCAACGAGAATACTCCCCCAGCTCATAAATCCTTGGGAGAAAAACCAGGCCTGTCTCCCTCACACATGCAGCTAATTATCTGGGGTCTCTGGGCTCTCCCTGGGGAGTGGTTAAGAGCAGTTTACTAGGGCTCAATCCACTTAAGTGGTTTCCAGCACTAGGAAGACATGGCTGCATGCCCTTGGTCATGACCTGGCATCCCCTCCCCTGACCACGGCAGAGGGGCAGGCACAGGTGCTGCAGAATGAAGGGGAACCAAGGTCACAGCAAGGACTGGACCCAGACACTCGCTGCTGGCTACCTGGGGGCTCCAGAGCCCTCTGCATGGCCCCTGGGGCCCGTCCACCCTGGTCTGCCATAGCTGGCTTATCCCAGACTCTCAGCGGAACAAGATGAATCCATGAAGGCCACTGCTCTGTGAGGCTTAGGATGGCAGCTCCATCCTGGAGTGCTAGGTGCCTGCAGTGAGTGAATATTACTGGAGATCTACAGAGTAGCTCACGGGCTGTGCATCAAGGCCAGGGCTCCAGCAGCGAGTCCTGGGAGGCAAGAGGGTGGGCAGAGCAAGACAGAAGGAGGCTGCAGAGGGCCAGGCCGGCACTCCATGCTCCCAGGCCAGTGGGGACCTGTGGACACCTTCACAGGGCGGAGGCACAATCAGAGCTGTGACCTAGAAGGACCCCAGGGCTATAGTGTAGAGATAAGAGAGGGCACTGGAGAGCGGGAAAGAAGCGGAAGCTGTGGGTCATGCAGACACGCTGGTGGTGCTGGACCAGGGGGCAGAGGGGACAGCCCTGTGGCTTTCTCCTCCTGACTCTGTGACTTGGCACATGTCACCCTCCCCTTGTTACTGACGGTCCACATCTGTAAGACGAGGACACGTGACCCCACTGTGTGGGGCAGTCCTGAGGCTGCTGATTACACAAAATGCCAGGATGAGGCTGGCACGTGGTCCATGGTGCAGAGCAGCAGCCTTGTCTCTCTGTATTTGGAAGTAGTGGTTTGGAATCACCGCTATGAAGAATCCACCCAGGGCCCTGCTGGGCCTGGGGTAGCAATGCTGTCTTTCAGAGCCTGAGGATCCGTTCGAGAGAGGGGTACTCTGTCTCAGCTCTGCTCCCTGGAGACAGACAGCTTGGTGGTCCAGTGGGAGCTGTGGAGATCCAGTGGTGATCCATGTAACAGTGCTGCCAGACACCCCGCAGGGCCTGTGCTGCAGCTGTGGCTGCACCGATCGCCACCGGGATTCAGGAGCCTGGATGGGGGTTCATAAGGGATCAGCCTGGCTCAGTCCTGGCAAGCACCAGAGCACAGGGCGGCCACGCGGCTCCAGATATGTGGTGAGGAAGAAAATAATGTGCATGGCAGGGGAGATAGCTCGGCAGTCTAAGCACCTGCCTGACAAACACAGGGACCCGGGTTCGATCCCCAGTACTGCTTGTCATGCCAGCCACCAAAATCTGGGCATGGTTTTGCATGCCTGCAATCCCAGCAGTGGGGAGGCTGAGACAGGAGGGTCACTACGAGTCTGAGCTGCAAATCGAGACTATACCAAATATAAATAAATAAAAAGATTTTTTTTAAAAGAAAGGAAATAGTGTGCAGCTGAAGAGAGACAAGAAGCCTGGGGCTTCTGGTGCTTCCCCGCAGCAACAGCCGCTCCCAGGAAGTTGCTTCAAATACCAATTTTCCCAGATCCTGTTCCAGAGTAGGCCCAGCCCTCCTGCCCCACAGGGCCTGAACACACCTGGCAGGGCCCCGGACAGGAGCGATGCTAGCGCAGGGATGTCTGGCTCCAGGGTGAACCGCAGCGTCTGAGTTCCCAACACAGGGAAAAATATCCTGAGCTGCACTGAGCGCACAAGGGGCACACAAGCTCTGCGAGCCAGCGGCCCCTCGGCGCCCTGCAGGGTGTCCTGCCTTCGGGAGCCCTGCTGCCGATTCCAGCTTTCTTTTTTTCACTCACTTACCTGATTGTTGTATATGTCCCTGTGGAGTGTGGTGTGGCGTAGCTCCATCTCTAGTGCTGAGAGCAGGGAAGGGAAGACCCAGGCCGGAGGCTCACATCTGGCTGGGGGTGTGGAGAGAAAGCTGAGCAAACAGGGAAGAGAGAGAGGAAAGAGGGCCAAACTCTTGTGTAACACACCAACATTTGCACAGCGACGGATTAATGCACCTCTGATGGAAAAGCCCTCGTGGCTCCCACCCTCGGAGGCCCCGTCAACACTAGGGATTAAGTCGAGACCCATGAGCTGTGGGGAACACCCAGACACAGCTCCCACTCCCCACCGGGTCACCTGTGCCGGCTTGTACTGGTCACAACGGCTGTTCATCAGTGCGCCTGCCCCACTCTGCTCTGGGACCAGGGCGCTGGGGGCTTCCAGAGAGCAGGGTTTCTGCTAAAACACTGCTCCAGCTCCCGCTCTGTCCCCTGGGGCCATCCCCTTGACCAGAGCGTGCACCTGAGCCCGCCTTCTGCTCCAGCCCCTATTCTGACCCTGGTCCCCTGCAGCCATTTCTGTTTCCTGCCAGGGTTGTGTTGTTGTCCCCTGGGTGGAACATTCCATTCTTGGCTCTGGGACCAAAGCCACAATCTGTTTCCTTTAGTGTGGGCAAAAGCCCAGCGCCTCATTGCTCAGAGGCTTAGACAGATTCCCCCTCCCATCTGTGGGCCTCAGTCCCCTCACCTGTGATGGGGCCACTCACACCTGAGAGTCACCAGGAGGTGTGCCCAGCCCAGCTCAGCCCCGGGCAGCAGGCCCTGCTCCACTGCTCCTGGGCTGCTTCTGGCCTCACCCCAGCCCTCTGCCAGGCTGCAAGTGAGCAGAAGGAACCGTCCCAGGGAGGGCGCATGCTTCACTCTGAGTGCCCTGGTCTGAGACTTGTGAGGCAAAGTGACGTCCTGGACACCATCTTAGATGCCCCCACCCCACTCCCCTCTGCAGCCCTGGGTGACCTTGGGGAGCTCCAGGCTGAAGGCAGGATTCAGAACCACCCCATCCACAGCCCACTTCCCCGGCTCTGGGACAGAGGGGCTCCAGGGCCTTTGCGAGGACCAAGCCAGAGGGCACCCATGGGTGATGAAGCTCACCCTGCAGAGTTGCTGGGGGCCTCAGGCAGTAAACCCTGGAGTTCACAGACCTGAGTCACACGTCTGCCCTTTCTTCACTGTGTAACCTTGGGGACACCTGTGACATTAAGGCGCCACTGTCTTCACTGCCAGTGTGGTGGACGCCCTGTGTGGCTGCTGCAGTGCAGGCATGGCCTGCTTTGGTCCAGCCTGATCTCAGCCTCACCGGGAGCCCAGGGACAGCGGGGAGGTCTGTCACCTGTGATTGCATGTGCATAACAGAACGCAACAGTGTGGCCATCTTTCGGGGTATAGCTGAAAATGTGTTAAGTCCACGCAACTGGCATGCAGACAACACCACACCCAGCCTTAGAGCTCTCTCCACATTGCGAAAGTAAAACTGTCCCCATTAAACACTAGCTCTCCAGACCCCCGCCGGCCATGGCCACCACGTGCCACTTTCTGCCTCTGTAAATTTGACTGTTCCAGGAACTTTGTGTAATTGGAATCACTTGTTATTTGTTCTTCAGAGACTGCCCCGTTTTTCTGGGCATGATGTCCACAGGCCCCTTGTGCAGCAGCTGGGTCCAGACACCCTCCCTCAGCGAGGGCAGTCACCCCTGACATCCGCAGAGGGACCCAGGGTGCACCCACCTTTGGGCTGCTGGTCTAAGACCATTTGTCCCTTCAGGACAGATTGGAGCAGTTTACAGAGCTGTTGAACAGATTGAATTAGAGAAGGCGCACAGATGTGCTGCGCTGGGGCCAGCAGGAAGGAGAGCAGGCCGGTCACAGCTGAGGGCCAGGCAGCCGGACGGGGCCACACAGGCAGCACAACAGGAGGGGCCCCAGCCTGACTCTGCAGGGCCCAGCACCGTGTGAACAGACAGGGACCTGCAGGTGCTGCTGCAGAGCTGTCCTCAGCGGAGGTGGCCACAGGACAACATAGGAGACATCAGCATTTGGACAGCCACATTCTTACTTCTGGGTCTTTAGAGGAAGCCTGTTGGGTTCCACACCCCTCTCTGGAGCTGGGTTCTCTGGCTCGGCCAGAGATATCATTTCTGTGACCCAGAAATAGCACCATTTTGTCTGTTCTCAAACAGTGCTTGGGAAAATTAGGATCCTCCTCTAGTGCTTTCACATGCAGATGGCAGTCACAGGCATCCTGAGTTAGTTAGCTATGTGCTGGTGTCCTCGTTGGCCAGGGCAGTGCCCCAAACCTCAGGATTTCATGGAGAAATCGGGCCCCCAAACTGCTCCCTCTCTGCACTCTGATGCCCAGGACTGCAGGAGCAGCGACTCAGGACACAGTCCCTGGATCTTCTATGGGGCTGACCTGGCTCCTGCACTGTGTCTCCAGGCCGTGGGGCGAAGGTACCTCAGTGGAGGAGGATGCACCCGGAAGGCACAAGGCCTTGGTGCCACCCTGAGCACTGGGAGGATGGGAGGGATCGAAGGAGGGAAAAAAGAAGGAAGATAGAAAACAGAGGAAGGGTGGGAGAGAAAGAAAGAGCAAGGCAGGCAGGCAGGCAGGCTGGACCATAGGTTGTAACTGACAGCTCAGTCCACATCTGACCTGAACTCTGTCCAGGGCACCCGGTATGGAACTAGCCTTGCCTGGGGGATGCAGAAGAGTCCACTGATACCAAGGCCCTGGGCTTCGATGGCCTGGAAGTCCCTGGGGGCAACTACTGTTGGGGCCTGGCAGGTCTGGCTCCTTTTGTGTGCCCCACTGCCAGCTCTCCTGGCTCTGCAGAGGGTGAGCAGCACGCACAGGGAGGGCTCCTCTCGGCGGTTTCACCCCCTCCTGCTCTGTCACCACAGCCTCTGGAGGAAGCTCTGCCAGGGCCGCGGAGGTGGCACCAAGCTGCCATCTTTGACCGATACACACATGGGTCCCATGCTGAGTTGGGGACAGTGGCCTTCTCCAGATCCAGATGGTCCTTGTCACTGGCAGTCACAGCAGGGACAAATTCTCCAGCAGCCTCTCTGGGCAAGGCTACGCCTCCCAGCCTCATTTCCGTGAATAGGTCCCTCAGCCAGGACAGACTCCCGGTGCCCTCCTGCATGTCCAAGTCGGACACAGCCGACAAGTCCTCCTACTTGTAGAAAAGTGAGCAAAACAGACCAGGAGGAAACTCTGGCAGGGGCCTGGCGTATGTGCCTGGGGGCCTCTTTTGGCAGCTGCCAACCTGTCCAGGAGGCTACCCAGTATTCAGCCTGTCAAATGCAGCTGTCCTTGAGCCTTGGGAGTACACTGAGTGTAAAGGGCCCCTGCAGTCACCGGCCACACAGCCTCAGGCAGAGCATCTCTCTAGGGGCCCGAGCATCTCTCTAGGGGCCCTAGCATCTTCTTCAGAGACATTGGGGAACAGTGGGCTCACAGGTGAGCAGCAGAAGACCTGCAGCCCTGGGCCCTGGGTTCACATCCACTGGATGAGAAGCCAGCCTGGCACACACAGATGCTGAACCAAGGTTGCTCCATGGTGGGCTCCCTGTGCCCTCCGAGTCTGCCCTCCCCTCCCCCATCTCATCCTCCTGTGTGTCAGACACAGCTGTGCAGAGCCTCACCATGTGCATGGGGCCCAGCACCTTCTTCCTCTCCCAGGGCCTCTGTTGGCCATATGTGGCCAGTCACTTCCTGCAGAAAGGAGGACTTAGGGTGTGCCTCATCTAAACTGCCAGTGGCCCCAAAACAGGCGACCCTGTGCCTCTCTGAGCCTGCATCTTTCTGGACTTCACAGTCAGTCAGAGAGAGGGCCAGGATATGGGGTGTGTGGCCTCTGCACCATCCCCCCCCACCTTCCTTTGCCCAGCCATCTCACCTGCTCTCATTCTACACTGGGAGTTGGGGGCACAGAGCTACATGGGGGACAGAATCCACACCCTGGTGAGTGTCCTTCTATCAAGCACAATAGAAAGGGATGTGATGGAGTGGCTGGGACTAGGTGCCTTTACAAAACTGGAGAGCAGTCTAGGGTGGTCATAGGGGAAAGCAGGTACAGTGGGGTAGCTCCCAGCTGGCACCTGGCTCAGATGCCTGGGGACTGGTGACACCTGTACTTCGATGAGGACAGTAACTGGGCAATGGGTTTGGGTTTGGGCCTGCTGCCTGTGTAGGCATCTAGACTTCATCTGGTAGACCAGCTGTCCAATGGTGATAGTCACAGACCCTCAGGGCCTGGCTGGGAATGGTCCCAGGAGAGCTCATGCACAGCCTCGTTCTCTTTCTCCACATGTCCTGTGCATGCTCCTCATGGGTCCTGAGTCCTGTGACTCCCCAGCTCTAGGCCTGCTAGGAGCTCCCCCAAGGCCCTGGGAGGTGAGGACCCCACTCTGCCCAGGCAGCAGCCAGCCCTGAGCGCATCCCTCTCTCCTGGCCCTGTTGCCACACCAGCTCACCCAGGAAAAGCATTTGCACCTAGCAATGCCACCAAGAAACCACCACGCTGACACAGCTGCAAAGCCTGAGAATCCCACACTCATGGGCCCTGCCTTGCTGAGCCCTGTACCTCAGCCAAAGGCAAGTTCTTTAATAAGCTCCAAAATTTTGTTGGTGAACAATGGGTCTTCTCCCACAAGCTTTTGAGCTTCATGGGCCCCTGCTTGTGCTCCCTTGCTTGCCCTGGAAGCAGATGGGTCAGAAGAGAGAATGGCCCCTGAAAGTGCCGACCAGCCCCCAGATGCAGGGCTCAGTTATCCTGGATGGTGGGGCCGCCAGGTTCAGGCATAAGCAGCCTCACTCAGGGCGCCAAGGAGGACGCCTGCCTACTGAAGGCCTGAGGGAGCAACAAGGCCCCAGGTGCTGAAGTCAGGGCAGCAGGCCACGTGCTGGGAACAGCTATCTCAGGTCTTCTTGGCCTAGAACAAGGAGGGCTTCTGAAATCAAGTCCCATGCAAGTGTGAAAAGCTGCTTGTTACAGGGAAGCAGAACCCCAGCCTTGCTGGACCACCATACCCTCAGGTGACTCTGGCATAAACCCCTAACTCAAGATCCATGTCAGGGACAGGCGACCAAGGGCCATGTTGCTGGCATTGGGCTCCACCTCCAAGCTTATGGCTGCAAGGTGTAACATGCTCTGAACTTCAAGTTTTGCTCAAGAATCCTGACCTCAAGCCCTCAGCCCAACAGACTGGCAAGAAACCCCCATCTCGACTCCACCATGGGCCCACAGAAGTTTTAGGGCCCTAAGTGGCACTTAGAGACCCCAGCCCACTTGGATCAGCCTCTCTTCTCATTGTCCCCCAGAGCCTGTTCCCTGGCCAGGCTCTGCTCATGAAAGCCAGAAAGCACCTCGGACCCAGAGTTGCATTTGCTTCTCCACCCTGGGCCAACCCCATATGAGAGATGAACAGAGGCTCGGCGCCCACCACAGAGGGCTGGGATGGGAAACACTGCCAGGAACCATGCTGCCTCAGCCCTGACGATGGGTGGCCTCTGATTCTCCCTGGGGTTGTGCTAGGGACTCTTGAGGGGGCTGGAGGCGGACTTCGCAGGAAAGAGCAACGTCTTGTATCGTCACACTCAACCCCCACAAGTCTGTGGCCTCCAGACTTGCCTAGAGCCTGGCACACACTGGGCAGGCAAGGCAGCCAGCAGTGTGAAGTGTCCCTATAGCAACGACACACAGGTTCACTTCTGCATGTCTTTCCCTCCAAGAACAGGAGGTCAAGGTTGGTTAGACGACAGGGAGGCAGCATGAAAGACACAGCATTTGCAGCGGACCCTGTGAAGCCAGACAACACTGCCACGGCCAAGACCGGGATGCAGGGCCAGAATTCTGTGCCCTGGAGCCGCCCTCTCTAGCATCAGGGTCACCTGGGCCTAGGGGACAGATGTAGATGGAGGGCAAAAGCCGTGCGCGTGGAGGCAAGGCCGAAAGGCTTTGCGGCACAGGCGACCACGCTGCGCGCTCCTGAGCTGCAGCAGGTCTGCACACGAGAGGGCGTGGGAGAGCAGCGCGCGGCTCTGCGCTGGATTTGAGCTGCCTCGGCACCTCAGGTGCGTCCACTGGCTTTGTCATTTCGCTTCGTGAATCCTAGCGGCGGGCCTTTGTCAGCGCCTTTATGAGAGAGCTGCCCCAGCCTTATTTTTTTCTGCTAAATCTTAAACTCTCTTGCCTGAAGAGCAACCGGGGGGGGGGGGGTGATCTGAAAATGAACGAGGGGACAGGGATGGGGCGACCGCCAGGTGGGAGAGCAGGAGACCGGAAGGCGGTGGGGGAGGCGCCGGAAGTGTGGTGAGCGCCCGCCCCGCGCACAGCGCTGTGGTTCTCACGCGGTCGTCTTTGTCTTCCCGTCTAGGCGCCCCTGGAAGGCGTGGCAAGCCCGGAAGAAGAGGCGACCCTGGTGAGTCCCAGATCTTCCCGGCCCCCACGCCTAGGCCCCTCGGCACCCAGCCACCTCTGAACAGTCGTTCAGTCCGGGTCACTCCCCGCGCCTGCTCTGCAGCTCGGCTCTGGCCTCCACCACGGCGCCCTGAGCGCATGCGCAGCTCCGGTCCGCTCAGCCCTCGCCTCACCCCTTGGCAGAGCTGTGAGGACGAGGCCCTCGCCTCCTTTCCACCCTCCTGCACGCCTTCCAGCTCCTCAGTTCACTTAAGTGACTCGTGTGCAGAGTCCCCCAGGCTACCAGACCCAACACCCGATCCCTGAATGGCACAAGCAGGCAGGGGCGCACGCGTGCCATTCCAGCACCCCTTGAGGTGGAGGCCAGAAGATCCCAAATGTGGAGCCCTGGGCAGTTCAGCAAGACTGTTTATCTCAAAGTAAAAATAAGGAAGGGCCAGGGATGTAACCCAGCACTCCCTGGGTTCCATGCTCGGTGCAAAAAAGGCCAAACCCCGTCCCCGCCGCCTTCACCAGGCCCCTCTGACATCATTACGGCCAGAGTGACGATGACCTCCTGGGTGTGCCAGAAAACACCTTGCTGCTTCGTCTTTCTTTCCACCTTGTTCTTCCTTCCTTTTCTCTCTTTTATGTGCACCAAATGTAATTTATTTGCTTAGCATTAGAACTGTCCCTGACACACCCTTCCCTTGTGCTGGAGTTGGGGGAGAAGCTGACACCCTGCAGGTGGGTTTAGTGCCCCCAGCTCCATGAGGGAGTGGAGAGAGTGTGCAACAGGGGCGATCCCACTCTGAGTGACGTCTCTGCGAAACTCGTGGGCCAGAGGAGAACTTCGCCACGGGGGACCACAGGGCCCTGCTCTGAAGCATGGTGGGTTGCTGGTGGGTGCATTTCCCTGTGCCCCGAGCCGTGTCTTCTGAGCTGAGGGCCCAGTGGCCACAGTTACAGATGATCAAGGCAGTGGGGGCAGCTGCCCTTTCCCAACAGGGCTGCATCTCTCTCCTCCCTCCCATTGGTCTCCCTGCTGGAGTCAGGCCAGCTCCCCGCTTCATCCCTGACCTGGCCTCCTGCCCTGCCTGCCTCCTCAGCAACTCCGCCATGCCCCCAGTGCCCTGCTCAGCACCTGCCTCCCACCTCCCTCCAGCAAGCACTGTCCCCTCCTCTGGGGACAGAGGAGCTGACTCCTCCCCGCCCGCCTACCCAGCATCTCACCCAGATCCCTCCCCCATCGCAGGGGTGACAACACCTTCTCATGATGTGCAGACCACTGGCATCACCTGGGTCTCCATGCCGCCTCCGCTGTCCTCGTGACCACCCCCATCGCGTGTCCCCACACCCATCTATCACCCACCTTTCACCCTCAGCCTCCCCTACCCAGAATGTCCCCTCCTCTAGCTGGGCACACAACCCACGCTTACTTTACTTTGTCCTTGGTGTCAAGCTGAGCACCTGTTCCCGGGAGCCTTCTCCCACCTGAGGCTCCAGCGGCCCTCACACAGATGGACGAAGCCAGCACCTCCGTGACCTCAAGAGGGACCCCAGGGCAGCTGCTGCCAGGGTCTGGGCATGGCGCTCATTCCTGCCCAGCAGGAGACTATGTGCGCTGGGTCTCCACCCTGCCAAATACACGCTTCCTCCTTCAGTCTTCCTCCTTCAGTCCTCACTTCCATCCTCATAAAAGATTTTATTGCCTTTCATTGTGAGCTTCCCTTTTTGGAAGGTGATCAGGAATACATAGTTACTTCTTTAAGCACAAAGTATAATAGGATCTGGTGTGCCTAAAGCCCACTAGGAAGGGAGCAGTGGATCTGAACACACCTTTCTCAAAAGAAGAGGCTGCAATTTTTTTTTTTTCAGTACCAAGGATTAAACTGAGGCCCTTGCACTTGCCAGGCAAGTGCTTATTCTACTGAGCCATCTGTCCAGCCTGAGGCTATGATTTTATTTTTAAAATCTCAACTCACTAATCATCAGGAAAGTGCAGCCTAAAACTATCCCAAGCTGTCTCTGTACCCCAGCCAGAAGAGCCATTGTTAAAAAACCTAACAGTAACAAGTGTTGACAAGGATAAGGGGGAGAGAGAGCCCTGTGCAGTGTAGCCAATACAGAAACCCATTTGGGGGTGTCTCGGGAATGTTAAAATGGTATTGTGATCCAGCAGTCCCAGCAGAGCCATGTGTCCAGAGGAAAAGCATGAGACACCAGAGAGGCTTCAGCACTCCCATGCCTGCTGCAGCCAGAAGGCAGGAGCCACTGAGGTTGGACAAAGAGACATGTTGTGGAGTACTTTTCAGCCTTAAAAAAGAATATGGATAAAACTGGGGCTCATTATGTTAAGTGAAATAAACCCAGCACATAAAGGCATTCCACCCTTGTGGCATCTAGGGAAGCTGATCTCATAGAAGCTGCACATAGAGTATGGGAACCAAATGCTGGAGTTGATAAGAAGGTCACTGGCAGGTTCACTGGTGGGAAGCAAGCACAGATGCGAGGGAGTGGTTCCCGTGTGCCGCTGCTCCGGGGGGGACACCAGGAAGCAGTGCTGTGTGTTTCAGAGAGCTGCAGGGGAGGTTCACAACATTTTCACCATAAAGATTTGATGGATGTGAGAGGAGGTACATATGGCTCACCCGATTCACTCGTTGTACGGGTGCAGTGGCCCGCATCTGTAATCCCTCACTCAGGAGGCTGACAAAGGAGGGCTGCTTCCAGTTCGAGATCAGCCTGGACTACATACTGAGCTCGAGGCTAGCTGGAGCTGCATAGCAAGACCCTGTCTCAGAAAAAAAGAAGAAAGGGAAATTGATGAGCTGATCAGAAACTGAAAAACTGATACACAGGAAGATGGAAGGATCCACAATGCCCAAAAGACCTTCAAAAGGTGAAACAAGGGTAAAGGATAATACTTAAATTTTCAAAAAATATTTGGTCCTCTTTTTTTGATAATATCAAAACTGATTAATAGGACAGTTTCAATAATTAATGCATTGTACATTATTATCTTCTTAGTGGTTATCCTTAGTACAAGAAGCAGACAGAAAATCCTGTCCAAACACTATTAGTACAAACCTTTCAACTCACTGAATTAAGCAAAAATAGCTGTATATCCATCCTAACTATTCTGTATATACAAATACAAAATGGTCCTTCCTCTGTATCCCCTTTTTTTGTTTAGTCCCATCAGAAATGGGCATTCAAAATCTGGTTCTTTGAGACAGTGCCTCACAAGTAACCCAGGCTGGCCTGGATTCAGGCATGCAGTGCCCCGCCCTCTCCCTTCTACACTGTGTGGAACTGTTGTTAGATGGGGCTTTGTTCTGTTGCCCACACTGGTCCCAAACTCCTGTGTAGCAAAAACTTAAAGCAAGGCCAGCACTGCCCAATGTCAAGATAGTGAAAGCTGCAGTAATTATGACCATGTGACACAGGTACGAGGATAGACATGTAGATTAGTGGAATAGAATTAGATCCCAGAAGAGCTGGCCAAATAGCTCAGAGGATTAAAGCACCCACAAGCAGGCATAAGGGCTGGGGGTTTGGTTCCCTGGGCCTGCCATGCCAGCCCCTTGCCCAGGGTGCACTGAGATGGTGATTGAGACCAGGCATGGTGGCACGTGCCTGTAATCCCAGCTCTTGGCAGGCTGTAAACAGGAGGATCACTAGGAGTCCAATCTAGTAGTGATACCTTGAACACCCTGTAGACCCTTCCCTGAAATACAGGGAAAAAAAAAAAAAAAAAAAAAAAGAGATCCCAGAAATAAATCTTTGCACTCACCAGCAAGTCTTTTCCAACACATATTGCTAAATAACTCAACAGCGCTCGGACAACTGAGTACAAAAGAACAAAACTGTATGTGCTCCTCACACCATGTACAAAGTTAGCTCAAAGCACACTGCAGACCAACTGATGAAGGTGAGACTGCCAGCCCGTATCACAAAGCACAAGAGGAAATCTGCATGGCCTTGAGTAGGCAAAATGTTTAGTCTATGAAACCTAAAGCACAAGGGAAAGAATTGAGGCCAGGCGCAGTGTCCAGGTCTGTCATTCCAGCACTCTGGGAGGCTGGGGCAGGAGGATCACAGCACAAGTTCAAGCCCAGCCTGGACAATTTAGAGACTTAGCGAGACGCTGTCCCAAAGAAATGGAGTTGTGGGGGTTCTGGGAATATCGCTCAGTGCAAACAGCCTGGGTTCAACCCCCTCTACCCAAAAATGAAAAAAGGGGGGCTGAACTTGACAAAACTGAAGCTTCCTGAGGTTCAATCATGGATTTAAGCTTTGAGAAGAGTCAGAAAACAGAGAAACACATTGATAGCAACTTATGTAACCAGAAGACACAGAAAATAAATTAAGAAAAGTAATCTCAGAGAGAGAAAGCACCAGCATTCAGAGGATGGGGTTACCAGAAAAACAAAACAGCAGGAAAATTTTGTGGAAATCAGTATGAAAGCTCCCTACTGTGCTGGGAAACGATACTGTCCCTTTCCATGATGCCAAGTGGACATTTAGTAGGATAAGTGAAAAGGCGCACGGAACCAGCTGGGCCAAAGCAAGCGCTGGAAATCAAAGGCCAAGGACAACCTGGGGCAGTGACGGGAACCAGCTGCCTGCCAGCACCAGGGCTGTGTGAGCCCGGCCGACATCCAGGGCGCCGTGGGCAGCCTTGTGTCCACTCTTGCATCCAGCACATGCTGCCTCCCAGGAACCCAGGCAGGGTGCGCCCACGTCAGCTGGTGGCTCCCCAGGTCTGTGACTACACGAAGTTCATGGCGCGCTCCCTTTCCCAAGGGTGACCGAGGGTCATCCTGACCTTTGGCCTTGGCCACTCGATGAAGGACCATGAACCAAGCAGGCACACGCTCTGCCCATTGTGCTCACTATATAATGCACATTTATTGCATCTGCACCGGCTGGGTGCCGTCATTCTCAAGGTGACTGAAGGTGAATGGGGCTGGGCCTGGGCCTTGCCAGGGACTGTGCCACCTGACACGGGCTTGAAAACTGTGGGCCTCACTCCGTGGCACCCTGGCGCCCTCCTTGTCGGGTACCAAGAGCAGCCCTGCATCAGCGACACGACCTGGAAGGCTTTCTGTCCCATACCACCCAGTGACCACGCAGCCACAGACCACGTGCCCAAGTCAGTCTCTGCCAGCTCAGCCCGGGCCCTTCGCAGCACTGGACTCCAAGACACAGCTGCACATGAATGCCTGCTTCAGCCAGTGCCAGGCCCTTCCGGTTCCAGGAGCGGGAGCACTAGAGCTCCTGTTCAGCATGAAACTAATCTGTGGAGAACTGCCAAGCATGGTGGCGCATGCCTGTAATCCCAGCACTCGGGAGGCTGAGGCAGGAGGATTGTTGTGAGTTCGATACCTTAAGTGAGCTTAAGGCCAGCCTGAACTGCATAGTAAGACCCTGTGTCAAAAAGACAAAAAAAAAAAATAATAATAATAATAATAATAATAATAAAACCATGGAGAAGCAGCAGTGGCGCACACACACGTGCAGAGTGACTTTGGGAGTCCAGCACCCTTGGAGTGCTTTCTCCCAGACCCACTTCCCACTTCCCACTGCTCCTGCTGGGCTACAGGTCGGCCTGCTGAGTCCTGCCTGGGTCAACAGTGTATGTGACCTGGAGGAGGTTTCTGAGCCTGGGTTTCTGTTCCGATGAGATGCACCTCCCAAATTTGCAAATGGAGCTCGGGAAGCTGGTGGCAGAGCTCCCAGGAGACAGTGGGCACTTGTAGTGAGTGATCTTACTCCTTCCATACATAGGCATGTGCACACACACACACACACACACACACACACACACACACACAGGGCTCCCAGAACAAGCCAGGCATGGAGACAGCAAGAGCTGTGACGGCCAGACAGAGATGAAGGTTTTTTCTGGCCATGTTTAGGTTCATACGCTGACTTTCTGCCGGCCTTGGCCGTACATATGCATCTGGGGGAGGGGGGGTGTCCACGGTGGAAGTCGGGCTTCCTGCCTCTGTCTTCCAGCGCATGGCCCCTTGCTGAGAAGGTCATCGGTCCTCATAGCCACGTCTGTGTCCATACCTAGAGGTACCCCACTCTCTGCCCAGATCAAAGTCCACAGGGTTTAGTACAAAACACTCCATATGATAGCATTCCATACCTTTTTAAAAACCTAACAAACCAGGAAGACTTTATCGAGCACTGCATCTCTCTACAGCTGCATAACAGTCCATCACAGCTGTATTGGTCTTCATGTAAGTAGCGCCTGTGCTAGCTCTAACATCTTTGCCATATTGAGTGGTTCTTCAGTGAATATTCTGATGTGTGGTACACATGTGCTAGTACATCCCCAGGCGGGTTCCCGGGGTAGCACCAGGGCTGTGGCATGTGCATCTGAATTCTTCGCTGGAGCCCATGGCTTACATGTGCCAGGCCGGCACTCCTGAGCTGCACCGCATCGCCACGGTGTAAGTGCTGCAGTGGGGAGTGTCTCAGGCGCCGCGGGGGAAAGAGCTCGTCCTTCGAGGTGAGCTCCACCTCACTGACTACAGGGTCGCTCCCAGGATGGCTCTCCCTTTTGCTGACCTGATGTCACTGTGAGATTAAGCTTCATTTCTGCTCTTATGACAAGAATTAGACTTTGTACTTCATACTTCAAGGTCTGCTGTATTTTCTGTGCTGTAAGCCCTCCATTCATGCCTTTGGACTGTATATTTCTAGGCTGGTGGTGTGAGCAGTGACTGATTTTCCCTGATGTGGGCGGCCTACAGCATGGCTGCCCCACGCAGGTGCACTCCACTTCGAGAGCTGTGCCACCGAGGCAGGCCTTTTTGTTTTGTTTGTTCATTTGTTTGTTTGTACCAGGAATCAAACTCATGACGTCACACTTGCCAGGAAGGTGCTGCGCAGCTGAGCTGTATCCCCAGCCCAGACTTTCTGTATGAACACCGTGGAAAATTCCTCGAGCAAGAGTGATCCTCCTACTTTTCCTTGAGGAGTTCATGATTCTAAGTTGTTTGCGCTGACACATGGGTAGAGCACCATTTGTTCTTGGGAAGGAGTAATTTTCCTGCTCCCCCCGCCTTGCTGTCCTGAAGACGGGACTGAGTGTTCCCAGCTCCTCAGCTTCGACGTGGTTCATAGGAGGCAGTGACATGGCAGGTCCCCCCAGCCCCTCTGCTCAGAGACGGGGTGGGGTTAGAGTTGTCACGCTTGCCAGTGGCTCCAGCCCCAGGGTGCAGCCCCTTCCCCACACTACCCGGGTTCAGTCCTGATCACCCTCTCTCCCTTCCTTGAGAGTGTTTCCTCCTCATGGTGTTTCCTGCGCAGTTGATGATGTGGTTGTGCAGTGGTGGAGGCTTCTGTTGTGCCCAGATGGGTGTACCCTCGTGTTCTGGTCAGGCTGGAGTAATAGCACATCTGTCACTTACAATACCTGTCGTTTCTGGGTTGTGACACCCAAATCCTCTCTTCTGTCTATTTTGAAAGAGACAGCAGGTTGTTGTCCAGTGTGGTGTCCTGGGTGCTACAGACACAAGACTTTCTCTACCTGACCCCATGGACCCAGCCATGTCTTACCCCAGGGCCCCTCCACTGTCCTGCAAATCTGGGCGACCACAGAGAGGCCCTCCGCGTGCTGCCTTGGACTCTGGCCCTCTCTGGTCCCCGCTTCCTGTCCTCCCCTCACAGCTTATCACCCTCCACCCCAGAGAGGGCGCCACTCCTCAGAGCCTCTCCAGGGCCCCCTGGGCTCACAGCCGCCCACCCTCCACACCTGCCAAGCCAGGCCCTGCTTCTTCCACTCATGCCCGGGTGTGTGCTGCTCAAGAAGCTCCGCTAGGACAGGGCCTTTATTATCCTCACAGGAGAACCCCAGGCCCAGAGCAGCACTAGGCAGCGAGCAAGCGCTCCAGAGCCCCAGGAGCACTGAGGTCAGCCAGGGAGCCCAGCTGTGGCCAGGCCACGGCGGGGCTCGGGTGGTGGTGTCTGAGGGAGATCAGCAAGTGGATTCTAGCACAAGGAACCGGGCTGCACACGTCGCACAGCCACCCCGAGGCTGACACAGGAGGGTCACTTGAGCCCAGGAGTTCAAGACCCATCTGAGCAACATAGTAAGACCCCGTCTCAAGAAAAGGAGGACAGGACAAATGACAGTTGTAAGGGTCAGTCAGGGGGAAAAGCGTCAATCACTCCTTGTCCTCTGGTTCCTTAGCCAGATGGAGATTGACACCCTTCAGCAACTGGGAGCTATGGAGAGGAGCAGGTTGTGGGAAGAGCGCCCGAGTACAGCTGTGCAGTCCATTGGAGAAACTGAATCACTCAGAGGAGCTCCAGCAGGCAGCTCACAAGGCAGTCCAGACCCTAGTCCAGGTGTGGCTGCAGTGCACGCCGGCTGTTCTTGAGGGAAGCGAGCTGGAGACAGGAGAGGTGAGCAGGCAGAGCTGAAGGGAGGGCTGTCCACCCTGGCCCCTGAGGAAGCTTCCCAAGTTGGGCACAGAGGGGACTAGGAGTGAGTGGGGCCAGGATGGGAAAGGAGGGTAGGGTAGAAGCCCCAGGGGAAAGCGCCCCAAGAGCTCTCAGGCAGGGGCATGGGTGCTTCCTGAAGGGCAGCATGAGGAGGAGGAGATGTGGGGTTGTTGGCAGGGTACAGCTCACTGGGCACCATGAGGGAGCTGCATGGTGCGGAAGCTAGACCAGACTCACAGCAGGGTGAAAGGAGCTCCAGAGAGAGAGAGGGCGGCCACCTCTGGGGAGCAGTCCCACTCTGTGGGAGAAGGCCCCATCAGGCAGTACTGAAGGAAGAGTCTTAGGTAATTTCTCTTCACTGAGACTCAATACCCAACACCCAAAGTGAAGGGAGGCAAACTTTATTTTGGTTCATGATCTGCAGAGGTTTTGGTGAGCTCCAGGCAGGTGGCATGGCAGAGGGGATTGCAGGGAGAAACAGTCCATGGCAGGGCAGACAGGCTACGGCAGCAAGAGACCAGGGGGCCAGAGGGAGACAGAGCCAGGCCACAGCCACCTCCAACCAGGGTTCACCTCTTGGCATCAAAGTTCACCATAAACCCAATCGTCAGACTGTCTCCACGCCACAGTCCAGCCACTCCTCAAGGCCCCGCCAGGAGCACATGAAGGCTCAGGGGCATGGGGATGTAAGCTGAATGGAGGGAGAGCACAAGGAGTGGGTTTTCTACTGAGGCCATTACAGTGGGCTTCAGCGCTGTCGGGAAGGACCTGCTAGAGGAGGCAAGCATGGCTGTGCCTGACAGAGAGCACAGTGGGTAGGGCAGGGCTCCAGGGAAGTGGACAGGGCAGCTGGCCATAATTGGAAGTTGGCCAGTGGATTAACATGAGGGGCTGGAGAAAAGGCCGGTGCAGGTGAAGGCACATATGTGTGGCTAGCCTCAGAAAGGCAATGCTAGATGGTGCGATGGTGCACAGCTCTAACCCCAGCACTCTGGGAGGCTGAGGCAGGAGAATCGAAGGCTCAAGCCCAACCTGGCATCTTGGTAACATAGTGAAAACCCATCTCAAATTTTAAACAAAAAAAAAAAAAAAAAAAAAATAGGGCTGATAATTGTAGCTCTGCATGAGAGCTTCCATTTCTAACCCAACTGTCTGTGGCTCAGGGTCTGACAGAGGGCTGGTGGGATGGGACAGTTAGGGTTTCCTGCTGCACATTGGTAGGAGACACATGGCACTAGAGGGAGGGGAGACATCTTCTAGGGTGCCCTGCTCCCCGTCCAGGGACAGCCATGCCTGGTGTCCACAGACAGCTCCTTCTGGGAGCCCCAGAGACTTGCAAAGATTGAGTCCCTTAAATAAAATGCTGTAAGATTTGCATATACCTCTGCTTGCTTCACATCACTTCTAGATGACTTAGCTAAGTGCCACCTGAGTAGCTGTTACCCTGTGGTGTGTGGGAACAGTGATGGAGAGGAAGTTGTAGGTGTTCAGTGCAGACTGGGCTTTTCCAAGTGTTTCTGGACTCCCAGCAGCTGAGTCTGCGGTTCAAGCCTGTGGCCTGGAGGGCCGGCCGCACAGTCCTGCGTGTTCCTCGTGCGTACCCAGCTGTACTGGGCTTCTCTTCCTGGGCTTCTCTGGCACATCGAGTGCTCCTTATCCTGAGCACAGGCTCCCGAGTCTCTCCACAAAAAGCACCTGGCTGACCCCCATCCAGCAAGAACGAGGTCTGCGGCTCCCTCAGGCCTCCACCAGCACCTAACATGGAGCATGAGGATGGGGATGCCTGGGCTCTGCCATCCCCTCCGAGGCTAGGGTATCCTCCTCTCTGCCAGGTGGCGGTGGGGCTGTCACAGCAAGCAGCCGTGACCTGTGGCCACCTATGAGGGGTGGGAAGAGGAAGCGAGGGGAGAGCACCAGGAGCCGTGCTGAAGACAGTCCAGGGATGCTTACTGTCCCCCTCGCTGATGGCAGCTTCTCTGCTTGTGTCTTGCAGGTCCTCCAGTAAGTGTCCCTGACTCTGCGCTCTGCTCCTGACAGATAAGATGCCTTTGTGGTTCTCTCTCTGTTGGTCTCTCATGAGAATAACCTTTGATTAGGGAGGTGTATCATCTTAGAAAGGAGAGCAAGGGAGAAAGAAAAAGGAAGGGAGGGGAGGAAGGGAGGAAAAAGAAAAGAATTCACTGAAGGCAGGGGTGTGGCCAAGTGATCCCCAGCACAGCCAGGAAGGAAGGAAAGAACGTACCCATGCATGCCCAACGCCAGCCACCAGCCGGAGGTCAGAGGCCCGAGGCCCAGTCACACCCTATCAGAGGCGAATGCAAGCACAGAGCTTGCAGGCTTTGCTCTGAGTGCAGCTGCTAATATTCTAACCCCCAGGCTGTAGCAGCATGGGCTGGAGCTAGGCTGCGGCCCTGAGGGGAAGTCAGGCTCGCTCACCCTTTTGGGGCTCACTCCCTCTTTGCCAGAAGGGCTTAACCCCAGTGACCTGTGTGAAGTGTCAGAGATGGCAACAGAAGGAAAATAGCACTGCATTTAAGAAGGGCATGAACATGGCCTGGCATGGTGGTGCACACCCACAGCCACAGCTACTTGGGAGCTGAGGCAGGAAGAGCACAAGTTCCAGGCCTGCCTGGGCTACTTAATGAGTTTCAGTCTCAAAATAAAATTTTAAAGGACCAAAGATGTATCTCATGGTGGAACTTGCCCAGTGTGCTCAAGCCTGGGATTCGATCCCCAGTACCTAGGTGGGGGAACAGGAGGCTAGAGGAGCCCCAAGCATCGCTTGGTGGCCAGAGGACTGGAACATGAGGGGACTGTCAGAGGACAGAACCCAAGCTCTGGGGCCTGGGTGTGCCTGCCTTTGATCTTTCTTGACAATTTTTCAGAACCCGATAAATCCCAAAGAATGTGTTCAAGACACACTGACAGGCTTGGGCCAAAATTAACCTTCCAGAGGATTCTTTCCCAATGAGCTTGTTTGCTTTTGACTTCCACTTGCCATGATTTATTTCCTGATCAGGCTCAGAGTCTTGAGCCTCTGAAGGCCCAAGCCGACAGGACTATCCCAGGCTTGGCCATAGCAGCATCTCCTCCTAGCGTGGCTCCCAGGGGGTCCAGTGAAGGCACCCCAATGAGGGCTCACAGATGCACAAAGTACAGAGGGTTGCTGAGTGACTTCTTAAAATTTTTTGGTTGTTGGGCCAATGAGATAGCTCAGCAGACTAAGTGCCTGCCTGGCAAGCACAGGGGCCGGAGTTTGATCCTAGGCACTACATGCCACACCAGCCCGGCCCTGGGTGCACTAAACCAGCCACCAAGACCAGGCATGGTGGCACATGCCTGTAATCCCAGCACTGGAAAGGCTGAAAACAGGAGGATCGCTGAGTCCCAGCTGTATAGTGAGACCCTGAACCAAATATATTTAAAGTTTTTATTTCTTTTTGGTTGTTAAATACTAGATGTGTTAATTAAACAAATGCAAAATTTCCGAGCTTCAGCCAGCAAGGAGCCTGAAAGGCAGGGAAAAGGACTGCTTGCCAAGGCCAGGCCCAGAGTCGCATCCACAGCCATCAGTACCCCAAGGACCACAAGTGCGGCCCTAGGGAGGCAGCTGGTGCTGCTTAGCTCTGAGTACCTGGCTCTGCGATGAACCCCGCATCCCGCGTGGGTTCTGCGGGGTTCACCGCTGAGCCAGGTACTCAGAGGGGAGTACCCCCCAAGTACTTGGGGGGAGGGGGTCAGCATGTGTGCACCCTGGGGGCTGCTCCACCAGGCCCCCTCAGGGAGCAGGGATGCACTGCCCCAGCCCACGGGAGCTAGACCTCCCCTAGGACGCCACTGCCAGCCAGGCAGAGTGGCGGGGAATGCAGCCGCCCCAGATCTAAGTGCTGCCATATGGTTTCCTGCCGAAAGTCTGATTATTAATGACGTATTAATTACCACAGGGGCAATCAGGACGAGATGGCTACCCGGTAATTTGTCATTTGTTTTTGCTCTCTCTGCCCTTTGCTCTTCAGCTGTTTTCTTCCCGATGCTCCCTGAGCGCCTACTCCTGCTCTGCTGTGCTCTGCTCTGCTCTGCCCTGCTCCGCCCTGCCCTGCCCTGCTCCGCCCTGCCCTGTCCTGCCCTGCTCCGCCTTGCCCTGCTCCGCCCTGCCCTGCTCCGCCCTGCTCTGCTCTGCGGCCCCGAGGGCTGGGGTCCCGCAGGCTCAGGCCCTGCGGCTCCAGGCTGCCCTGGTGCTCAGCAACACTGCCCCTCCGCCGCCTGGGCCGGTCGCACCCCGCGGCCAGGTCGGTCCGGGCCCTGCGGGAACGCGCGACGGCTGCTTCAGGTCGGCGGCGCGGCACCGGCGCCTCCCGGGGCTGTAAATTAAGCCCAGAGTTGTGCCACCGCGTCCGAGGGACCGAGAGCAGGGGACACTGCGGGCGCTCGGCGCGGCCGGGGCGGGGGACGGGCCGCGAGCCTCTCCCGGGCGGGGCGCGCTCTCCGCTCCTGAGGGGTCTCCCCGCCCCGAGGGGGAGCCACCTCCCGCAGAGGCGGGCTGGAGCCTCCTAATAGAGCTCCCCGCGGGACCACCTCACAGGCCTGCGCGGAAAGTGTCAGAGCCCGAACTGCGCTCCGTGGCCTCAGCATAGCACGACCTCGCCCGGGTCGTTGGTCTGGGGCTGACCCCAGCGTGGCCCCCCGAAAGCCGCAGTCTCCCGCGCCACCGCCCGGAGCTCGGGCCCGAGGGAGGAGAGCCGGGTGAGGCTGAGGGGGCTTGGCGCCGGCAACCACCCGTCGGCCCTTCCTCCGGGCCCAGGCTGGCGCGGGCAGCCCGCAGCCCCGGGTTACAGTGGACAAGGGCCGTGAGGGTGACAACGGAGGGGGGCCGTGCAGGAGCGGCCAGGACTGCAGCTGTCTCTGCTGCCCCCCAGCGGTAGAGCCAGGGAGCCCCTGCGTCCCTGAGACCCCTGCTTCCTGACCTGTAAGGTTCCTTGGTGGGGTGAGATGGGGCTGGTGCGGCACCCTTACGTGACTGATGGGAGACTGTCTGGCCCTCCGTCCGGCCCAAAGCAGGGACCCGAGGACAAGGAGGTGGATGCTTATGGAACCCAGCGATGCTCAGGCAGGAAGCAGGGAGCCATGTGGCCTGACAAGTGTGCTGCTCCCTGTCTGCAGTTCAGGGAAGCCCCAGCAAGCTGGGGGGACATCAATCCCCGACGCTAATGTCACAGCTCTGGATGTGAGGTGACATGGAGCCCAGCCTCCATGCAGACCCCTTTGACAGTGACGGCAGTACCCCAACTGGATGCCCCAGGGCTAGGTCCATCACCAGCTCCCAGAGCAAGCTGCACACCCCATTGCACTCCACACCTTGATCCAGCACCATTACAGCCTTGCCTCTGTCATGAGACCCACAAGTGGAGGTGACACCTTGCTCAGCTTCCCTGCAGGCAAGAATACAATAGGGGAGGGAATGGACTTCCATAGCACCTGAGCACGTCTTGAGCTGAGAGTCCTCTCAGCCTCCAGGTGGCACTCTAGGGGCTAGGGTGACCCCCAAGTGCAGAGGAGCCCAGGCCACCAGCAGCCATGCATGCGCTGAGGGTCACCACAGGCTTAGCTGACCAGGCCATTGCATTCTCAGCTCAGCCATTGGATCTGGCAGGCCAAGCCAATCGCACCTGCGGTGGGGCAACAGTGATTCACAGAGCCCTGAATGGGCCCAAGGACTGTCCTTCCTCTTCCCCATTGCAGAGGCAGCCAAAGAGCATCCAAAGGCCACACTGTGTCTGTGCAGAGGTCGTGCTGTGCCCTTCAGTGCATTCAGTTACTGCCACCAAAGCACTTCTTTCCTTGCATGCATGTGTGGCAAGCTCTCTACCATTTTTGGGCCTCAAGCCAACCCCAAATAAACTCTTTTAAAGGAAAGAAAAAAACCTTCAGGTTGAGCCGGGCATGGTGGCGCATGCCTGTAATCCCAGCACTCGGGAGGCTGAGGCAGGAGGATTGTTGTGAGTTCGAGACCAGCCTGAGCTACAAAGTGAGCTTAAGGCCAGACTGAACTGCATAGTGAGACCCTGTCTCAAAAAGACAAAAAAAAAAAAAAAAAACCTTCAGGGAGTGTGCAGCGCTCTGACCCCTCAGCACATCTCTGTAGCGTGAGATGTAGACACCTTTGAGAGCGGCCAGTTACAGGGAAAGGCTTTCTTGCTGGTGCTGGTCTGGGTTTAGGGATTCTTTCTTTCTTTCTTTCTTTCTTTCTTTCTTTCTTTCTTTCTTTCTTTCTTTCTTTCTTTCTTTCTTTCTTTCTTGGTCTTTGTTTCTTTGGTTTTGATGTTTTGTTTTTTACATCTTAGTAAATTTCAGGCCTGGCCTCAGAGAAGACTTTTTTTTCTCTCTATGCCAGACCCTTGTTGCTTCCAGAGGGGAAGTGAGAGCAGGAGAGAGCAGAACAGGGTCGCACTGGAGACTAGGGGGCCTTCAGCTGCAGCCAGGCCCAGAAGTGCAGCTGGCAGCCATGTTGCACCATGGGGACAGGGCCACCCACATCTGTGGGCCAGGGCTTCCCAGGCCAGGGTCACCCTGTCCATTTCCTGCTTAAACAGAAGCCAGCCTGTCTTCTCCACCTGAAGGGCATCAGCCACGTGTTTCTGGGCACAGCAAAGGTATGTCTGGTGAGGCACTGGAAAATAGAGGTGCAAGCAAAGGAGTACAGCCACCCAGGCTGCTGCCCACAGGACAATCCTCTCGATACTTACTGGTTTATTTCTCGAGGTGCTGGGGTGGAGGCTGGGGCCACCCACCTCCTAGGTGCTCCGCCTCTGAGCTGCATGCTGAGCCCTGTGCCTGCTGTGCTCCCAGTCTTCTTTCTGTGTGAGCTTGTCTTGGCATAAAGACAGGATTGCAGGGAATATGTTCTCTTGTTGCATTTTTCTCCTGTTTACTTAATATATCATGAAAATCTTTCTACAGAGCCAAGCAAGGTGGTGCATGTGTGTAATCCCAGCACTCTGGGAAGCTAAGGCAGGAGGATTGCAAGTTCAAACCCAATCTGGGCAATTTAGTGAATTCACAAGACCCTGTGTCAAAAATTAAAAATAAAAACAGGACTGGCTGTGGTGGCACGCACCTGTAATCCCAGCGCTTGGGCAGCTGAAAAACAGGAGGGTCATTACGAGTCCAGAGCCAGGTGTGGTGGCACAGGCCTGTAATCCCAGCACTCGGGAGGCTGAGGCAGGAGGATTGTTGTGAGTTCAAGACCAGCCTGAGCTACAAAGTGAGCTTAAGGCCAGCCTGAACTGCATAGTGAGACCCTGTCTCAAAAAGACAAAAAAAAAAAAAAAAAAAAAGAGTCCAATCTACTGAGACGTTGTAGTCTGCATTTATTGTACTAAATACATTAAAATAAATAAATAAATATAAAAATAAAAAACAGGGCTGCGTATGTAACTCAATTCAGAGGCCCTGTGTTCATCTCCAACACACAAAAGGAAAGCATTCTTATGCAATGCAATGGCTACATACATAGTAGTTACTCATACATATAATTTACCTATTTGACCAGTCTCCAACTTAGATTATTTATATTGACAATTTCTCACCCTAGTGGCCGACTGTCTGGGAAAATTTACCCTTTGGGTAAATGCTTCGGCGCCAAATCGCAGCCCTGAAGGTTTGCGGGATTCAGGCCTCTGATCAGCATGGGCAGCGCTGCTAATCTGCATTCTCACCAATGTATGTGAGCGTGTCACACCTAGGTCCTGGCCAGCTGTGACTGTTATAATATTTTTAATTTATTTCAACATGATAAGTTTAAGAATACATGAGCATATGTATCTTGTTTTAAGTTAGGGTGTGTTTGCACTAAAAGCAGTCTTGGCACTAGTTCTGAGTTTTGTGTAATCCTGCCACCTGGTGGCAGCCTGTGGAATTGCAGGTATAGTATTTAAAGAAGAAATCCCTCCTTCCAGAGCTTTCAGACCCAGTAGGTCTGAAGATAGCAGACACCAGGGAATTAACAGCGCAAGTGGAATTCTGAGCTAGAACATCAGGAATAACCAGTAGGACCTGAGGAGGAGCACTGAATGTGGCTCTCCTGCATCTTGGGGCAGTGCTGGCATTTCTGTTGATAGTAATTTTGTGACCCTTCTTGAACAAGGGGCATGGCTGGCCCGTGCATGCCCTTGGCTGCACATGGGTGGCACAGAGATGGGTCAGACCTGGCCAGGGACAGCTGTCGTGTGGGTGGAGGCCACGTGGGCAGTTTGCTGTGGGTAGTGAAGAGGTGCTGCCAGGGGCGCAGTGCCATGTACTGGGGGCATCTTGTGTATCGTGGTCCCTTTGTGCTTTTCCAAACATGGCACCCACCTATGGGAAAGACTCGCTGGTCCCACCAGCCCTCGGCTCGTTCCACAGCAGCTGTCCTTAGGCCTCCTCCTCGCGGCCCGCCCCCTATATCAGGTCCTTGCACCCTTGCTCAGCATGTCGTCCTTCTTCACCCTTGGCTGGGAGCTCCAGTGACCTCCTGGTGTGCTTGCACCTTCAGAAAAGAGGTATATGGCACCTCTCTGGAACCAAATACAGTGCACCAAAAAGCAAGTAAAACAGGGATGTGTGGTCTTGCGGGCCGGGCAGTGGATGGGTGTAATCTGGATTAAATCACCAAAAGACTCTTGGCAGAAGATCGCATTTGAACTGAGACGTCAGTGATAACAAAAGGTAGTGGTCTTGGAGGAAATATTCCCAGAAAGAAAGAGCAAGTCTCGGGTCTTACATTGGAACAAGCTCTGTGTGTCTGGGCCCTCAGGGCCATGGTTCCAGGAATGAGGGAGCCAGTGACCCACAGACTCCTGTGTGAGGGCCACAGCAAGAAGCTGACTGCACTGGTACAAGGATGGGACACTGGGACTCTCTGTTCCTAGAAACCACCCGTCCTTGGAGAGAGCTGCTCGGAAGCCAGCGTCTCCCTCCTAACCCCTCCTGGGGAACAGTGTAGGTAAGAAGGGCCAGCGTCTCTCCCAGCTGTGCCCTGCCAGGTATCCAGGACCAAGCACAAGTGCCAGGTGCTGCTGGGGCACCTCATGTGTGCCTTCTCGCCCGGGATACCAGTGGCAGACGAGGAAGCCCAAGCTGAGGGGACATAGCTAAGCCAGCTTCCTGCACACCAGGCCAAGGCTGCAGAATCTGGCTGTGACAAGGTGGGCTTGCCGGTGAGGTCGGGAGCCTGAGCCCACACAGGGGAAGTCAGTCTCCTGCTCACCCCAGTTCTGTTGTATGTTGTGCTTTTGTTTTTTTGCACTATTAGGGCCTGAACCCAGGGTCTTCTTAATAGCTATATCTCCAACTCTTCTGGAGAAAGTCTCACTAAGTTGCTGATTTTCCAAGGCGGGGCTTGCACTTCTGACCCTCCTGCCTCAGCCTCTCAAAGTGCTGGGATCAGAGGCCTGCGCCACCACACCAGCTCTCCCATTTTCATGCAGCCCTGGAGCTCTCTTCTCAAAGCCTGTGTCCCATAATGCCCAATTCTCAAATTAAGATTGTTTCCTACTTTCCATAAGAACAAACAAATATGATTGAAAGAGGCCACTTCTCATTCTGCCCTCCCCTGCCGCATCCCCCATCCGGGCCATAGCCATTATCTGAAACTGGAAAGACAGTCACCCCCTTGGGATGGTGTGTTCGGTTCTGTTTGTCGAGGCCCATTCCTGTCAAGTGCGGGGAGTGGAGCAGGCCCAGCCAGAGGGCAGCCCCAGGATGCCTGAGCACGCCCTGCCCACCCATCTACCCTTCTGTCTCTTGTTCACAAAATGTACAGCCTCGAATCAGGTCTGTGTATCACATCACGGGTTCAAAGTGCATCCTGTCCTGGCTTGGTCTGTAATGAAATACCCAAAGCAGGCTAATTTCAAAAAAGAAGCGTTTTTTAGCTAATGGGAAGGTGCAAAGTTGAAGACTGGCCAGGGCTGGACACGTGCAGCCTCTGTGGAGGGCCCAGCAGCCTTGGATACTGCAGAGCTTGCATGCGAGGAAGAAACCCTATCTCAAAACAGGAAGCTCAGAGCCGCTTGTGCTCAGCATGTGGGAGGCCCAAGGCCCCAGCCCCAGCAGCCTGCAGCCTCCTTCAGGCCACTACTCAGGGCATGCAAGCCCTTACAGAGCCGATGGTGTCCACCCCACAACCAGAACCCCTTACCTCTCTCTTGATGGTTTTTTTACCTGCAGTCAGCATCTTTGGTCTGAAAATATGAAGTGGAAAGAACAGAAATAAATCATTTCTTGTTTCTTACCTGTAAGTGTTTAATACCTTTTGTCTTAGTAACATGTCACAGGTATCTAGTTTATTCTTATCAGTACTGGTCTCTTCCTGCGCCTAATTTGCAAGTGCAACTTTATCGTAAGTCTGTAGGCACAGGATCTGACATTTGCTGAGGTCTCAGCATGGCTAGAGTCTAGGAACCTGACTCCTGGGGCTGAGAGGACAGCTGCACTTTGTCACCTGTGCCCATTTTCTGGATGGGGAGACTGAGGCATGGAGGAGCCATACTGCTCTTCAGGTGACTTCGCTCTCACCCTCTGCCATTCTGCTGTGCAAGAGGATGGAATCCAGTCCTGTCCTGCAGGAGCCGAAAGCCCGGGCTGGGCTCTGCAGTGGCACTGGGCCTATTTGTCCTCTCTGTGCCAGAGACCTGTGCTCCCTGGACTGAACTGCTCAGCCTCTGTGTCCTCCATCCCCATACATAAAGTGGGGCTCGGGTCCTCCGCACACGCACATGGCCATGGGATGGGGATGAGGGCAGCAGGGCTCAGAAGTCCCTGCTGGCTTGGTACCAAAACTGCTGCTTCCCGGGCCTGGCCCATTCGCCACCCGGCCCCCCGCACCCAGCCTTGCTGAGTCCCCCGCACAGCACTTGGCTTCTGGCCCCTGCTACTTGGACGCGAGGCCTGGAGGAAGAGGACACTGAAGTATGTCCGGAGGGAGGTGGCGGTGCCCTAGGACAGGCCCCTGAGCACATGGCGCAAGCTTGGTGGCAGGGGCTGCAGCACGGGGACCTGTCTGTCATAGACAGACCGACCGACAGACAGACCGACAGACAGACCGGCAGATGAGAGAGAACAGATTCTAAAACCTGGGAGGTTCAAAATCGGAAACACTTCTGCTCGCACACAGTTCAGAGATGGAGACTTGCCCTGCGTGTACACGGGCCTCCTGGCTGCAGATCAGAGACAATAAGGGGCTTGCAGGCGGAGGGGTGCCGCAGCCCTGCCCCCAGGAGACTCAGCCAAGAGCAGTGAGGTGGCAGCCAGCCGGCTCTGCACAGGATCACAGCGCCTCGGGCGGGCCTCTGCCTCCCAGCCAGCCCGGTGCAGGGCCCCTCTGGCTAAAGTCATAGGAGCCCAGGGAGCAGGGCCTGCATGTCATCCCCAGCATCAGTCACTGGTCGCAGCCCCAGGGAACAGTGTGAGCTCGGAGCCGAAATGTGGTCTGTGAGCAGGGCGGCCTGGGACCAATTTTGAAATGAATAACTCAGCTGGACTGTTTGGAATTAATCAAGTGAACAAGAAAGGACCACAGAGCACCACATATTCATATGCTTTCTTGTGCTCTCCTAGTTCAAAAACAGCTTTGATTGTAAAAATGTAATTAGTTAAATGATTCGTCTGTAATACCCCAAATTCATCTGCTGTTCGATTTCAACATCCTCTGGCTCATTTTCCTCTGACCCCTGCAGGGCTGCTCCCCAGCCCCCCAGATTTCAGGACGGGATGGAAACAGACTTCCTGAATCCTAGATAATAGCCCCCAGATTGGAGCTTCAAGGGAGGGCACGAGGGATGCCCCACAGAAAGGGGCATCGCTGGCCTCTGCCCACAGCCACCAGGACGGCACTGGGCAGGTGCTCCTCGGTCTCGTGCTGTGTCCCCACCCTCCATGTGAGCGTCCCATGGGGGCAGCCACCGCAAGACATCCCCACGAAGAGGCTGCAGGAAGGCGGCCCTGCGGTGCCAGGCTCGCCTGAGAAGGCGCTGGTGCAGAGTCAGTGCCTCTCCCCACCTCCCCAGCAGCAGAACGGCCCACAAGTGCCCAGCTGCTGCGTGGAAGAACTCCCAGCCCTGCACAAGGCTGCCACCCAGCTCCCCCTGCCTTTAGCTGTGGGAGGGACAGGTAGGTGGCCCCGCAGGGGGTGCCCTGAGCTCATGGAGCCTGCATCCTGCCGACTTCCAGGTCCCCCACCAGGCAGGCTGGGCAGGAGCCACCCATGTGGGTCAAGGGGGCCCTTTAGTGTTCACAGGCCTCACACTGTGCCATGGGCACCCGGAGAGGACCGTAGGTGGATTCTTCTTGACGGTGGGCTTGTCTGGACACAGTCCTTCGATGTCCGGCCAAAGGCTTTGCTTGAAGGGCAGGGGATCAATGTGAGGCAAGCGCTACAGAAGCCCAAGGAGGGTGGTGAGAAAGGAGTTGGGAGGTTTCCGGCAGGTGTCTGGTCAAGCCTGACCCTTCTCATCTGTAAAACGGGATGGTAACAGCACATAGGTGGTTTTGGTCTGTAATGTCCACATGAGAAGCATGCATAAGCTGAGCATGGTGGCACGCACCTGTCATCTTGGCTACTGGGAGGCAGAGATGGAAGGATTCTGTCAAACCACATTTGGTTCAAGCCCTGTCTGGACAACTTAGCAATTTGTAGGACCCTGTCTCAAAAAGGATTGGGATGCAGCTTGGTGGTAGGACATTGGCCTAGCATGCTTAAGGACCTAGCTTCCATCTGTAGTGCTGCAAAACAAGAAAAACAAGACAGAGTTCGTGATGCATTCTCCGCTCTATTTCCTGGCTCCACGCATCCCCACCTGGCCCGTTTCTCCCCTGACTCTGGGGGATCAGTACACAGCTGCTTTCCAGAGGAGGCCTGGGCAGCAGAGAGCTTGGCCTGCTCATCCTGAGGGTGGCAGGGTAGAAATGCAGCCCCTGAGACATCCCCTGTGCAAGACGCAGGGCCATGCAGGGCAGGAGACAGGGGTGAGCAGTGGCCAAGGCAGGAGCATTGGGAAGCAGTGCAGGACCCACAGGGCTTTACGGGTTCAGCAGGGACAGCAGGGAGGCGAAGCCAGCAGAGCACAGACAGCATGGGGGTGGGGGTAAGGCATAGGATGGGGGTGCTCAGCCCATGCAGGGTGTCATGACATCTTCTGACATTTCCAGAAAAGCTAGAAATACAGATTTTACAGCAGCTCTCTGAATTCAGAGAGGTGCCAGCCATTTCTTTGCCTGTGAGGGCCTCAGTTGTCTACCCTGCAGCCCAGGAGACTGCTGGACTCCAGAGCCTAGGAAATCCAGCATGTATGGCCCAGGGAACCCTAATGCCTGGAGGGTGACCAGGTTCCCACTACATCCACACTGGGTGACAGTGATTTAGGTAGACGTTTGGGTCAGTTCAAAGGCACTGCCAGGCAGGCACTGGGGCCAGGACCATGCACTCTTCCCCTCAAGAAAACTGTTGGGGCTGGGGAGATGGCTCAGTGGAATAAGCGCTTCCCTGGCAAGCACAAAGGCCTGAGTTCAACCCCTTGTTCCACAAAAAAGAAAAGAAAAGAAAAGAAAGGAAGAGAGGGAGAAAGAAAGGAAAGAAAGAAAGAAAGAAAGAAAGAAAGAAAGAAAGAAAGAAAGAAAGAAAGAAAGAAGAAAGAAAGAAAGAAAGAAAGAAAGAAAGAAAGAAAGAAAGAAAGAAAGAAAGAAAGAAAGAAAGAAAGAAAGAAAGAAAACTGCATGGTGAAATGCCATCGTCTTTAACTGTTCCAGCTGACTCAGTTGGTTCTTATTTTGCTTTGTAACTGCATGGATCTAATGCAACCTGGCTCCAGGAAGGCAGATACAAGCCTCAGCCTTCATTTTCCAGACTCGGGCCCCCTGAGCATTCTGTGAGCTGGGGTGCAGCAGGTGAGTGCAGAGCACCCCAGAGCGCAGGCTAAGGCTGCTGTGGCCCTGAACTTCAACGTGCTTGCTGTCTGTGCCCTGGGGCAACAAATCCAAGTTTGGGGAATACAGAAACCCCAGAAGCCCTTGGCCTGGGGCGTCAGAACTGCCCGGTGCCCACGGCCACAGAGGTGCGGCCCTCAGGAAGGCAAGCAGGAACCTTCCCAGGAATGTGCACCAGGCCCGGCCCTCCAGCCTTACAACGTGATGGTCCCCAACCTCTGGGGATCCCAGGAAGCCCCATCCAGGGGCCTGGGCCAGCGCTTTCAAGGGCTGTGCTCCCCCAGGGGAACTGTCAGCAGTGATGATGAGCAGAGCAAGGCAGCCACTCAGTGGCAGCTGCACTGGAAGATGCAACACGGGAGGCTGGAGACTTGGATCACTGCCACCCCAGCCGTCTCCAGGCTGAACCACAGAAGGGCAAGACCGAGCCTTGCTCCACCCTCCCTGCTCTGTCCCTTTCTGGGTCCAGCTACACGAAGACACAGGGCCGGTCTAGGCCTCAGCCAACATGGGTGACTGGCTGGACTCTCTCAGGAGGCCTCCCTCTGGCACTGTCACCACTCCCCAGGTGGCTCGGTGGCCCTCACTGGAGGTGTGCTGCAGGGAGGGGAGTGCATGTTACCAGTGTTCCGTGGAGGCCCGGTGCTCCGTGGCCTCCATCCACTCCTAGTGTGTCCCCCTCAGGGCCACTGCGACCTGCTTTGGTGCCAGCCAGCCTGCAGAGTCGCACATGCTTACCTCATCCCTGGAGAGAGGTGCATGGCCATGGATTCCTGCGCCTGAGCCAGTGCTGGCTCCGTCCACCCTCCAGGAGCTTGTCCACCCTCCAGGAGCTTTGTTTGCTTCTCGCACAGCCGGAACCAACCTTGAGCCCAGCTGATCTCCTCGGGAAACCAGAGGAGCGGAGCTTGTAAACAGCTGTGGGGATTCTCAGAGGGCAGAGGCGTTGAAAACCTCCGGTGGATTCTGAAGCTTTGATCAGGGTGGGCAGGGCCCAGGGGGACCCAGACGCATACAGGCGCGGTGCCTCCGTGTCTGCAGAGCTGACAGCTAAAGGGACTCGACCCCAAACCTGCCAGGCCCTACCTCTTCTGTGAGCAGCCTGCTCAGAAGCCTCTGCCAGCTCAGCCTGTCCTGCTGTCCCTGAAGGAGCGTGAAGGGTCCCCACCACCAGGAGCTGTCCAGCCGGATGGGCTGCTGTGCGTTTGGAGCCCAGCCTGCCCACCTGAACCTCCAGGCCCCCGCCCTGGGCCCTCCCTCCCACCCATGATGCCAACCCCTCCCCAGAGCCCCGTGGGCTCCATCTGTTCCCAGCCCGTGGAGCCACCATGTCTGTGACATCTGTGCAGCCCCGAGTCTGCCATGGCCTGGAAATCGCTCTCCTGGAGAGGCGTGAAGCTACAAGTGACTGGGTGGAGGCTCACAGGAGAGCCGCTCCCAGGGGTGTCAGTCAGGGTTTCTCAAGCTTTCCTGACCGCAGGACCCTTCCCTAAGCATCCTGTTTACCTATGAGACCTGTTTGGGGAAGGCTGTGTGCTGGTGAACTCGGGCGCAGACCTGTCCTCAGTGTCACGGGCCATGTCTTCTCACCCAAGGGGAGGGGAGGTCAGGTCCTGCTCAGGCCAGGCGGGCCCACATGTTGCTTCCTCTGGCGCTTGGAGGCCCCTCCTCAGGCTCCCCATGGCCCTGTGTACCCAAGGATCTCCCCACAGCCCAGCAGGAACCCAGACAGAATTCCTTCGAATTCCTGGTAGCTTTCTTGCCCAGGAGTCATCAAGGCTAGATGCAGATAGCCAGGCATAGAGGACATCCTTAACCCCATCATGAAGGGGCTAGGGAGATGGCTCAGTGGAATAAACACTTCTCTGGGGCCGGGGAGATGGTTCAGTGGAATAAGTGCTTCCCTGGCAAGCACAAGGGCTTGAGTTCAATCCCTGGTTCCGCCAAAAATAAAAAAAAAAAAAACACTTCTCTGGCAAGTGCAAGGGCCTGAGTTCAATCCCTGGTTCCAAAAAAAAAAGAAATTTAATTAACCCCATCATGCTAGGAGGCTGAGACTGGAGGATCTCCAGCTCAAGCCCAGCCTGGATAACTTACTGACTTAATGAGACTTCTCAAAAAATAAAAAGACCCTGGGGATGTAGCCTAGTGCAAAGGGCCTGGGTTCAATCCCCAGTACAGGAGGAGGAAAAAACAAAACAACCTCTGCAGACCGAGGCCCCGCAGGATGGATGCGGGTGTGGGTATGCAGTGCTCCTCACAGAGTCAGTTGCCATTGGCTCCTGACAACTGCAGCCCTCCTGGCCCATCTAAGAGCTCTGCTGACTCCACAGCCCTCCCTCCACTGGAAAGCCACAGAATCTTTGCTATTGTTTGGTCGGCCAGTCTGTCTGCTCTGTAGTGTGCGGTGGAGCTGAGCATGAAGCCCGCGCCTCGTGCATGTGTGAATACGCCCCTGCCCTATTCGCCTTGCAAACCCTACATCCTGGAAGGAGCAGAGTGAAACTCAATTTTCTCCTGTTTAAGGGCTTTTCTCATAACCATGTCAAGGCCAGCAAGGACCCCGCAGAGGGCAGGGTCTTGAGCAGAGCTCTGGCCTAGCACCAGAGAGGCCCTGGGTTCATGCACAGCAGCACAAAAAACAATGACAGTGTTCAGCGTGAACAGGGGCTACAGGGCAGGCCAGACTGGAGGGGGAGCAGTGCTGGGTGAGACCTGGGCAGAGGCTTCATGCAGAGGGACCTGGGCCCAGGCTTCAGTCCTGCCCGATGGCCAGGCCCACTCCCACCACAGGCCCTGGCATGATCCTCCCTTTGCTGTGCTCAGCTTCCTCAGGATGAGGAGAGAGTGCCAGCAACATGACAGGGTGTCCACAGTGATCACAGAGAGCTCCTGGGGAGGCCCAGCTCAGACTGGCCTCATTGCTGCCTTTGCAGCCAAGAGGGCAAGGCCTGGCCAGAAGCCAGGCAGAGACACCTCAGAGGATGCAGCCAAAGGGGTGGAGGAGGGGCCAGCCTGTCCTCAGGCCTTCAAGTCCATGTCACAATGGTCAGAAACTGAGCGCAGAAGTCCAGCAGGCTAAGGCAAGCTGATGGTGGAACTGGTACCTGAGGGGGCACCAAGGTCCTGGCCAGGGGTGACCCACTGCCCTCTCCTGGGCCCCAGCTGTCCCAAGCCATAGACATGATGTCCAAACCCTCCACCACCTGTGAGGCTATGACAGCCAGAAACACTTGACCCTGTCACACAATTGCGGACACCAGAGATTCCCAAGGGAACGCTAGGACTCAGAGACCAAGTGGCAGAGGCTGGCCAACAGTGACAGGTTAAACTCCACAGAGACTGTGAGAGGCCACAGGAAGGAGATAGAGCCTGAGGCCCGAGCTGCCCTGCACCCCTAGCTCCCAAAGGGCCCCACATCCTTCCATCACTGGCTGTTCTCTGACACCTTCACACATGCACATGCACACACTTCTCAGGACCAAATTCCCCAAGTGGCTTCCCAAAGCAGCTCTCTGGTCCCAAGCAGACATGCCACCCGGGCCAGAAGCCAAGGCCGGTCAGGGCTATGCCGCCTACCCCAGTATACAAAACTACTTGAAATACTGCAAAAACTCACCCTCAGGCTCTTGGGATGCTCATGGGACAGGTGAACCTGGGCTTAGACCCGGGCCTTTTCCCCAAGGCATCTTATGAATGTGCAGAGAGGCCTGACCCCAGGTGCTCAGCCCTGACTATAATGGAATTTGAAATGTTTAGATTTCAGAACACTTCCCCAGTGAAATATCTTGAAGGTGAGACCCAAGTCTGGACGCACAGCCTGTTCTTGTGTCTCATGCACCCTCCTGACCGCACCAGCACGTAACCAGTGTGAAGCAAGGGTTCATGGGATGAGGCTTCCCATGCGTGACCTGCCTTGTGCTGCCACTCAAAAAGTTCTGGACTTCGGGGCATTTCAGATTTTCAGGCGAAGGGTGTTCGGCCTGTATTTCAAAACCAAGAAACAACTCAAAGCGCAGAGCACTTCTGCTCCCGGGCGCCTCGGAGGAGGAGCACTGAATCTGTGAGCTTGCACAGCACCACTCTGCTCCTTGTACGGTCCTGAGCCGGGCACAGGCACTCGTGGCTGCCCAGGGGAGTGGAGAAGCCTGCAGCACTTCTCGGAGAACAGGGAACCCAAAGACAGAGGCATGAGCCCAGCAGGTGGCCTGTGTGTGTGTGCAAAGGCTCACAGTGCTGCTGGAGACTTGCAGTCAGGCAGAGGCCAGGGCCAAACACCCTGGACGTGGCCGCCCCGCCAGGCAGGGAGCAGGACCGGTGCCCTGTGCAGCCTGGGCAGGTGTGCAGTAGTTGCTGGCCCTCTGCAGACCCAGGCACACGACCTGTGCTGCTATCTGGCCGTGGCCACAGCCTGCTGATGCTCAGAGCCTCAGGACTGTTATGAGTGGGAAACCCTGCTCAGGCTGGCTTAGTGCCACAGCAGGGCCAGCCGCAGTGTCGGGCCTCAGTCCTGTCTCTCTGTCTCTTGCTTTGCTTGCTGCTCCACCAGCTCTTTCTCAAGCCACAAGGTAATCCCTTAGCTCCAGGCACAGCACGCACAGCTTGACTTGAGCCCAGGCTATGACCTGGACTGAAAGGGCATGGCCCTCTGCCCACCCCAGCGGCCCCACCCCATGGTGGGCATCCTCTGTCGTCAGAGGAGGGGTTCTGGGCAGCAGGCCCACACAGGCC
>PVKA01000880.1:86269-169875 GCA_004027165.1 Ctenomys sociabilis
GGAGAAAGGACAATGCGTTAGAGGGGTAGGGTTAGAGTTTAGGCTCAGGGTTAGGCAGTAGGATTAGATTTAAGATTAGGTTAGGGTTAAATCAGTGTCATGGTTTAGGGTTAGGGTTTAAGTTTGTAGTTTATATACTGAAAAGACTAGTATTAGTATTTAACATGTTGCTATAGTATATTATATTAGTCTCTTTTAGGTCACTGGAACAAAATGCCCAGCACCCACAGTTTTGTTTTGTTTGTTTGTTTGTTTGTTTTTGGCAGAACCAATTGAGCTCAGGCCTTTGCGCTCCCCGGCCCCCACCCACAGTTTTTTGTTTGTTTTTCTGGTTGGTTGATTGGTTTTGGCAGAACTGGGGATTGGCTTTAGCGCTTGCCAGCTTATTCTACTGAGCCATCTCCTGGGCCCCCAGCACCCACAGTTTAAAGGCGGAGAGGTTGTTGTCAATTACAGCTCTCATAGCGAGCTGTCCCTGGGCAGAAGCAGCACCTGGCCCCTACAGCGCAGGGAGCATACCTCCAGCCTGAGGCAGAGGGCGGGGTGGAGCCCGCTGGGGGAGCCCTCCAGGCCACCAGGCCCCACCTCCTACTGGCAGATTAGCTGTGAGATGACCCTCAGGCGCGGGCCCCCTGGCGAGCATCTCTCCCCTGCAATCTCATCGCCTTCCAAATCCCCATCTGTGAATATGAAAGACTTTGGGGAATATCTTAGGCCTAAACTGTAACAGTTAGGGTTGGACTTGGGATAAGGTTGAGAGTTAGGGTGAGCTTAGAGTTTAAGATTAAAGTTAAGTTTAAGGTTAGAGGTTTGGGGGTGTTAGTGTGCTACGATTAGAAGTTTAGAGATTTCAGGATGAAAAGGAGTCACTGGGTCATCACCTAGTGACTGCTCCCTTGAGGAGGCCTCCTCACCTCCTGGTCCTTGGGCTTCTTGTTTTGACACGGGTGAATCCAGCCCTCCCTTTGCAGTCTAGAGAAACGCAGACAGCATGGTCAGGGAGCCCGCTTAGTGCAAGATCCCTGCAGCAGGCATTCTCCGTATCCTTGGTGGGCGATGGACTGAGACCCTCTCAACACCTTGTGCCTGTGACCCACAGAATCCTCGGCAGATGAGCGAGATGCCTCAGCGACTCAGGCACTAAAAATAGACCCCTGGAGAGGGTTTGCTGTGGCAGGACAGAGGCCTAGACTGCTGGGGGGTGGGGGGGCAGTTAATGGAAGGGAGCCTCCCTGAGGGGCGTGTGCTTCTGAGCACCCAACCTTGCAGACTGCAGGGAGGGAGCTTCCCGGGCAGCCACCTCGTCAGCTCTATCACAGACGGGGTGTGCTGAGCGTGATGAGCGGCAGTGCCTGCGACCCCTGTGGGCGGCCTCCAGGCCCTTGCCTCGCTCGTGCAGAGGCTGGAAACGTGGCACTTCCATGAGACCAGCAAGGACAGCGTTCATGAAGGGGAACAGGCTTGTGTGTAGAGTTTCCACTCGGCCTCCCCGAGGTTCTGCCAGATGTCACGGGTCCATCCACCCCAAAAACTTAGGGCCATCAGGAGAGGAACCCATCTACCCCTTTGCATTCACACCTCTTCTTTCTCCACCTTCCTTCTCTAGGGACTTCCAGGCCCCAAAGGGGAAAAGGTAAGTATGGAGGAAGCTGTTCAGACCGTGGAGGCTGATTCAGGCACCAGTTCCAGAGTGCGACATGGGGCAGCTCAGAGCCCTCCTAGAGCCTCAGGTTTACCCACCTATAAAGTGGGATCAGTAATCTCTACCTCTTAAATCGGTGGCAGGACTCACACACTTGACAAGAGAACTTGCTGAGAGTTGAGTCTAAAATCCAGCACCAGGATATAACAAAGTTCAGAGGCACAAGCTTCTCTGGGTGACCAGTTTCCAGTGAGAGAGGGTACCAGGAGAGCTTGGAGCTTGAGGCATGGCTGTCACCCGAGTGCTCTTCAGGAAGGATGCCTGTCGAGAAGCGTGGGGGCACAGTGCTACCTTCAAGCACCTTGAGAAAGACCCCCGGCCTTTGGCACTGAAAGTCCCAGGCAGCATCCTGAAGGGCTGGGCCTGCTGAGTGCCCTGGAAGGGAACAGTGGGCTTGTGTCCCTGACCTCAGCTCAGAATTGGGCAGCAGCCTAGGCCCAACCCCTGTGTGGCTGCTCAGGAGGGACCAGGCTCTGGTCACCCTCAAGGCAGAGGAAGTAGGAAGTGGGAAGGGGCGAGGTGTGGTCCGTCCAGTTCCAGCACCGCTGTGTGGCACAGGCAGGTTGCTTGGTTCTGTGACCCTCAGCCTGCCACCTGTAAATTAAAACCCAGCCCCCCAGAGCTGATCTGTGCTAGCCAGGAGGGGCTGGCACCACGGGTGCAAGGCACCACTGCCTTCCTGGTGGCTCTGGCTGATGCCAGCTAGTCACACATGCAGTCCAAGCAGAGCTTTGGGTGTTGTGGCCATCTGCTACCACCTAGTTCACTGGTCCCACCCTTCACTGCTTAATGCAGCTGTCATCACCCCTCCCCCCCATTCCGAGGCTCAGGGGACCTGAGAGGACACAGTGGCAACAGCTGCCAGCCACCTGCCATGTCTGGGCCCTCTTGGCCACCGATTCAAAAAATACCCAGTTTCAAGCTCCAGATCTCTAGCCGTGTGACCTCAGGCCTTTACTTGGCCATTCGGTGCTTCAGTTTCCTTGTTAGGAATGGAGATAAATACAGGGCCTGCCCATGGCTTTTGTTAGAATTGAGGCAAACCACAAGGCACAGGAACAGCACGAAAGCGCAGTAGGAAGTGTGTGGGCATCTCCAGGTGGTGATCTGCTTCCTGTTTTGGTTCCTAGGGTGCACCAGGAGACTTTGGCCCCTGGGTAAGCATGGCGCACCGCCACCCTCACCAGCTCATCCTGGTCTGTTCTGGGTCCTTCTACTGTGGGTCTCTAGGGTGTCCACTGGGTCCCAGCTCCCCATAGCTCATCCCTTCCTCCCCACCTGCAATCACTGGGTGGAACTCCAGGTACCCTGGTCAGGCCAAGGCCAGTATCCCACATGGACGGCACGGATCAAGCAGATGTCCATGTCCTTGTGCTTGCTGTTGCCATGGGTGACCAGGCAGTGGGGCTGGTCCTGGACAGACCACCCTGAGGGCAGCTGGTCTTACTGCGAGGCACAGCACGGCCACTAGAGCCTGCCCAAGTCACTTTCACCTGAGTGAGGCGAGGTGCCGGCCACCACTCCCATGGCTGTGAAGACTCACCACAGCCCAGAAGTCAGCACCCATCAGGGACAGGTCAGCGCCCCCTCTGGTGACCCTAAGGCAGGCACCCTGAAGGATGTTTTGCCAGAGGGTCGCTTTGGTAGCTCAGGACAGGCACCCATGTTTACAGTACGGGCCGACCAGGGCAGCTGCAGAAGCTGAAAGCAGGGTGTCCAGCGTCTAGAGGAGGCCCAGGCTGTGGTGCACACTGGCTATGTCTGTGGCTTACCCATGTCCACCTCTGCTGTCCTGGAGGAGCTGGGCCTGGAGCGGGGCACTACCTGGCAGGGAATAGACAGGCAGCGGGAGGCCAGCTGGGGCAGTGGTCCCGGCTCCCAGGCTGGCTGTGTGCACTGAAGACAGCCAGTCCTGGTCCCAGAGCAGATGTGATGGGGCCGGGGGTAGGAAGGGGCCAGGCCAAGCACAGGTGAGCTCCCTGGATGTTGTTCTTGCAGCTGACTTGCTGCTAACTGTGTGGAGCCAGAAGCACCCACCGGTAAAGGGTTCCGAGGCTGTGGACAAGCAGCTGTACTCCTCGTGGGGTCCTCCCTTTGTCCCCATGTTCTGGTCACTTGTGAACCGCCCCCCATAAGCTTAGGGTCTTAAAAGGACAGTTTGCCATTATGGTATCTTCTGAGATTCCAAGAGCAGGCCTGGTCTCCTGTGGATGCGGCAGAGGCAGCAGGTGCTGGAGGCCAAGGGTGGACCCTCATGTGGTCGCAGTCACAGTGGCTCACCTGGGCAGCACCAGGGCTTCCCAGTTCCAGGCTCTCCTAAGAGCAGCATTCCCAGAGGCAGGGGGTAGGAGCTGCCAGGTCTGGGCAGAACTCTACCCAGAACAGGCAGAGCACTGCCACCCCTACATCCTGGCAGTCTGGGAGTCCAGGGGTAGGGAGAGAAGCCCCAGCTCCATGGGGACCCACAAGGGTCCTGTGATGCAGGAGCCAGCACAAAAACCGTCCCTGGAGCAGGCAGGCTGCACCCAGCCATCAAGCCACCCTCTTTGAGCCAGACGAGATGTCTCTATCACCCCAGAAATAGCCATGTGGCTCTTGGAAGCCCTGCTGCTGTTCTGACCACACTGCCAACTTGCTGCCTAGATGGTCTTCCCACGGCTCAGCCCGGACTTTATAGGCGGAGACCGTCGTGCGTACAGTCCCCGGGTCCTCAAGGTACACTGGCCGAGTGAAGCCCAGGCCTGCTGGTTTGCTGTGCTCCCCCATGCCCCACCTCACTGCACGTTTCCAGGGTTGGGCCTCAGCCATGCCAGTCCTGAAGGATGGGGCCAGCTCAGGGGGACTGAGGACAGCTCCCCTCCGACCTGCTTGGATGTCTCAACGAGCAGTATCCAGACCCGTGACTCCCTGGGTAGGGCCTCCGAGTTATAAAAGGAGCAGCAGAGCCATGGATGGAAAAAAGTATCTAACTCAGCCTAGCACCATGGCACGGGCCTATAATCCAAGCTACTCAAGAGACCGGGGCAGGTGGATAGCAAGTTTGAGGCTAGCCCAGGTAAATCAGCAAGACCCAAAAACCAAAAAAGTTAACCACCACAAAAGAAAGTCTGAAAGAAACGAGTTACCTTGCTGGTCACAGGGGCTCAGCCCCTACCTCTGCAGTCTGAGGTGACCGCCCCCCCCCCCCCCCCCCCCCCCCCCCCCCCCCCCCCCCCCCCCCCCCCCCCCCCCCCCCCCCCCCCCCCCCCCCCCCCCCCCCCGACTCCAGCCTCGCCTGCACAGTGCAGCAGCAGGGCTGCCACCCGGCGCACTGCAGAGGCAGGCGGGTGCTCTCCGAGGTCCTGCTCCCCTCTCCTCCCTTCTCAGTGATGACAGGGTTGGGAGCTCCAGGCCACGTGACCAGGTGTGCCCTTACCGTGCCCTGTGCCGGACACCCTGTGGGCTTTGCTCCTTTCTGGCAGGGCCTTGGTAAAGGGCTCTGGCTGCTGGGGCCCAACCCAATACCGACTTGGCTCCGAGAGCTGGGGCTCAGTGTCATTGCAGGAGCACATGTGGGGCTGCGCTGCCTTCCTTTTTTAGCTTTTCATTTTGAGATAACTGTAGATTCACATGCATTTTAGATAAGTAACGCTCCGTGTGCCCTTGAGCCCTTCATCAGGCTCTTCTTGACAGCCTGTGTAGGGCCAGGACAGCCCCATGCCCAGGAGGCTGACGCTGGCACAGCCCACCAGCTAACCAGACCTCCCCAGTCGTACCCGTTCATCTGTGTGCATGTTCGGTGAGGATTTTGTTCCGTGCAGAGTTGGGTGGTGCTGCCCGAGATTCCTCCTGCTGTCCTTGCCTAGCTATGAGCAGCTCCCTCTCTCCGACTAAACCCCCGCAACCCCTAATCTCCTTCTGAACTATTCTGCTGTTCCAAGACATCGCATAAATGAGGGCCTACGGTATACAACCTTGTCAAGCCAACCTTTTTCATTCAGCACAGTTCCCCTAAGATGCATCCACTTTGTTGCATGTGCTGGATACTTGTTCTTTTCCACTGAAGTGCTCACATCCAGAAGGACAGCAGGACAGTGGGCTTGTGCCAGTTTGGGGCTATCGCAAATGACACTGTTGTGAGCATTCCATACAGGTTTTCATGGAAACACAGGCTTCCACTCCCTGATATAACTCCCAAAGTAGCACTTCCACCACCTTTAACAAGGCAGGAATGGACCAGCCGGGAAGGTCAGGCTCCAGCACAGGTGTTTCTCCCACTTGAGTTTGTGCCACCTCTTACCTGGGCACCCTCTCTGGGATGCAGGTGCCAGCGAAGCACAGTGCTCGAGGTAGGAGGGGTTCTGGTTTGCCACACAGACCATGGCATAAGACCCGTTTCTCCACATGGAAGCAGGGCAGCCTGTCCTGCACAGCCTGCCTAAAAGGCTGGGGACAGGAAGGCACAGGGTGACCCATATTTGGAAGCCCCTCCCCACGAGCTCCAACCCTTGGGTTCACGCTAGACCCCATCTTTTTCAGGGAGAACAAGGCCAAGATGGAGCTACAGGGCCTCCAGGGCCCCCGGGACCCCCTGGGGTGCGGGGCCCTCCTGGAGACACAGGAAAAGATGGCCCCAGGGGACCTCAAGGCCTGGCGGTAAGAGAAGGCACTGGCCAGAAGTACCTTAGACCCGTCCTCATCTCACCCAAACCCCAGACTGGTCTCAGCACCAGCCCAGCCTCAGCCCCAGCACAAACCCAACACGAAGCTTCCCTCAGTCCAGACCCTGAGCCGATTCCAAGCGGACTCAGACTCCCAGCCCAACCCAAGCCCCACCAAACTCAGGCCCTAACCCTAACCCAGCCCCTTAGCTTGCCCAGATCTTGGACCTAGGCCCAAGCTGGTCCCTGACCCCAAGCAGGACTCTCCTCCCAAGCTCATTTCCCGATCCTGCCCCACCCCAGCCAGATGTTATCCTGCCTCTATCCTCCCCTCCGAAACTGCCTGCAGACAGAGCTGCAACCCAGGGCCAACCCTGACCTTAACACAGTCCAGCCCAGGGCTCACCGAGACTCGCCCCGAGGCTCACAGCCACTCCCTCTCCCGCAGTAACTTACTCCTCAGCGGTGGTCTCCCAAGGCCCGGGCAACCAGGCCTCCCCTTCCCTGACCTAGCATTCCACCCAGCCGCTCATCCACTTCACTCTGTCTGTGGACCAGGGAGATGGCCCTGCCTGCCAGGGCGGACTGAGGAAGGCGGCAGGAGGTGGGGCTCCCTCAGTGCTGCTCTCTCCTGTCTCCTAGGGTCCCAAGGGAGAGCCCGGACAGCTCGGCGAGGCAGTCAGTACCCCAGACCAGCTGCCTTGTCCCCCACGGGCCCACGCATGTGCACGCCTGCCTCCCTCCCCCACAAGCCCGTAGTGGGCGGGGCGCCCAGCTGGTAGAGTCAGGGTCCAGCGTCCTCCGTGGGAGTCTGGGGTCCGCTGCTTACTGCTTAAGCCCAAACCACAGCTGTGTGAAGTGCTCACAGCCAGTCCAGTTCTGGACAGTGCAGGCCTGCTCCCAGCACGGCCTGCCTCTCCTCTGGAAACTAGGTGTCGCCCTTTATGGAAAGGAAGGTGACAGGCCAAGTCGCAGCTTCCAGTACGGTATTTGACACTCTTTCTTCTCTTGTTCCAGGGCCCCAAGGGACCCCCAGGGCCCCAGGTGAGCGCACCTGGCTGACTGCTGAGCAGTGGAGCTGGGGAAACCCATTCTGCAGCCACAGGCTGGTGACTGTATCCCCAGACCTCAGTTTGCCCGCCTATCAAATGGGAGCGTTATAAACTTTTCCTTGGCCAACCCCCATGAGGCGGAGAGGATTGAATCATGGAGTACATTAGCTGTGTGGGTTTGAGGGGCTTCTGGAGCAGCTTTTGAGAAGAGTAGGGATTTCCCGCAGGACCCCCACGTGTGGCCATCCAGCATTCCCGCAGAGGGGCAAGTCTGTGGGGTACAGTAAGGGGGGTCCGAGGCCACACTGACTGATGGGAGGCGCCACGATGTGGGTTCTCAAGTGCGCGGCAGCACGCACCCCACTGCTGCACCCAACAGGACGCTGGCTTTAGAGTGCCACGTGCCACCCTCATCCCTAGCATACTCTGATCGCGGCTGCCCTGCCCGTAGCTTCTCCTGCCCAGGGTGCCACAGTGGAACCACACTGCCTGTAGCCCATCCACACTGGCATCTCTGGTGTCATAGTATGTGTCTGGAGTTCTGCTCTGTCTTTTCTTCGTTTGATCACTTCTTTTCAGGGCTGAATATTACTCCATTGTCTAAGTACCCATTTGTACTTAGACTTTTCTCTCATTGCTGAGAAAAAATATCTGAGGCCCAGAATTAGAGGAGGAAAGGTTTATTTAGCTCATAGTTAGTGGAAATTTCAGTCCATACTTGGCTGGCTCCAAGACAGAGTGGCACAGGGCAGAAAGCAGCAGTTCATGGTGGTAGAAAACAGCAAGAGCAGCAAGAGAAAAGTCAAGGAGCCCAAGAACAGGCCTCCTTCTCCCTCACATGGTATGTAGGTTTCTGCCCTGGGTGGGTGCAGCACTCATACCCATAATCCCAGCATTGGACCATGGATCAATCAAAAGCTTTAGAAGCTGCCCCGAGACCGCATGAGGCTCTGGGGGCATCCAGAGCACCATTCACTTCCCACTGACCCACTGGAGGACATCTCAGTGGCTTCCAGCCTTGGTCATAAGCATGGAGTTGTTAATATCCAGGCAGCTTTTCATGTAGTCACATGTTTAGCCATGTGGCCCCAAGGCCTCCTCAAGTGTCCACGCTCTCCTGCCTTCCCTCCCTCCTGGGGGAGCATGGCTGGATAGAGGGCCAGGGGGTTTAAGACCCTGGGCCATGGAGGGAAGGCAGGGGAAGTGCCTCGAGCCCAGGCATTGGGGCCTTCTCTTGGCCAGGTCACGGGGCCCTCTGAGCCACAGGAGTCTCCTCTCCACTTTTAAGAGCAGAGCTCTTCCTGTGTCACAGAGCAGACAAGGCTGTGAACTGCACCACGCTCTAGGATCTGGGCTGGTGCTGACTGGGTCACGCCCACACCAGAAGAGAAAGGTCGGGCACAGAACACTACTGTGGCTCTGACCCCATCGCCCTCTCCTGTCCTCCTTCAGGGTGAGCCCGGCACTCCCGGAAAGAAGGTGAGGGCCCCGCGGAGCTGCACAACCCTGGCAGGCAGGGCCTCTCCCCAGCCCCCATGCTGGCCCGGCTGACTGCCCCAGCCTCAGCAGCAGCAGAATCCCTTCCACTTGTCACATGCTTCTTTCCCTTACTCATCACACTTCCGGGCTGGGACAGTGGTCCCCAGGTGTGGGCCCGCCCAGCAGCACCGGACTCTGTGTGGGAAGGATGCGCAAGGCCCCTCCCCCGTGACTAGGTGAAGGCCTGCCTGTGACTGCGGAGCAGAGGCAGGGAGGCCCGCAGCCACCAGGGTGCCCAGGAGCTCACTTAGTGACGAGGGCACATAGAGATGCACATGCAGAAGCACACACATTGTGGGTACAGGAATGATGCATGCTCTCTCCCTCACCTGCCCAAGCTGTTTGTGCAAACACTTGTGGGGCTCGCTCTGGCTGGGGGAGGTGGGACAAGGAAGACCTAGCCCCGCCCCTAGACCCTAGAGGCCGAATGCCCGGTCCTGGCAGGGACCAGTGGGTCTGGCCAGCCCGTCCAGGCCTGACAGCCGCAGTCTCAGCCATTCTCTCTTCAGGGGGAGGATGGGACACCCAGCCAGCCCGGACTCCCTGGACCCCCAGGCCCCCAGGTAAGTGTGTGATCCTTGCCCAGGGGCCCTGCCTGTGTGACCCACAGTGACCACTGCCCAGTGCCCCTCCCAGCCTTCTCTTGTCCTGGAAGTGGGCAGGCCCCCCAGGTACTCGGGGCCCATCTCAGTGACCACACTCTGCCCCTGGCTGCTCCCAGCCCTGTGCAAGTCACCCAGTCCTGGTCAGCCACCTGCAGAGTGGTGGGGAGGCAGTCATGACCTTAGTCCACCCTCCTCTCAGCTGCTACCAGGCAGCAGCAGACCAGCCTCTCCCTGCTGATCCCTGCTTGCAACACTGTTTCATTGCAGGGCGAGCCAGGGAGTGTGGGGCCCCGAGGGCAGGACGGTGTGGATGGCGCCCCGGGACCAAAGGTGATCTTAGCAGGCTCTGCTCTGATGTCAAAAGCCCACAGCCAGCCGGGAGGGGTTAGAGTTCTACCTCTCACTGCCCCAGTGTGGGCACCTGGGGCCACAGTGTCAGAGAGGCTGCAGCCTAGGGCTGGCCAGCGCCTGGCTGAGCTCCGCCCCAGTAGAGCCTCCCTCTCTTGAGGCCCAGCACAAGGGCTTGGCCCCTTGGGGAGTGGGGCTGAGGGGCCATAGTGGGGTCCCTCAGGCCCAGCTGTAACTGTGCATCTCTACAGGGGGATCCCGGGCCTCCAGGTGCCGAGGGAGCCACAGGGCCCCGGGTAAGCAGCCTCCTTCTGCTGAACCAACAATGGCCAGCTGGAGCTCCAGGCACCCTCAGGGACTAGAAGGGGCAGGGAGCTTCTGAGCATCTTCTCAGAAACTGTTCCTATCAATCCTTTCGCATTTCACACCATCGCGTGTGGCCTAGTGTTCACACGTGGGTACCAGAGTAAGGGTGTGACCCTTTCTCACTAAGTGAGCTCCTGGGCACCCTGGTGGCTGTGGGCCTCCCTGCCTCCTCTCCGAAGTCATAAGTAGGCCTTCACCTAGACACAGGGAAGGGGCCTTGCGTGTCCTCCCCACACAGAGCTCCCCCAGCACCCCACTGCCCCATCTCTTGTGATCAACCTGAGGGACCTGGCCTTACGTGGACAGCAGGGTCCCACCCTCAGCTGTGTCACCAGCATGCCACATTCCCTGGTGCCCAACTAGCCAGCTTGGCTCAGGTGGCTGGGCACTGGGTCAGCCCAGGGTGTGGGCTTGTGCAGAGCTGAAGAGCTCCATGCTGAGGCGTGGCCAGAGCCAGCTGGGAAGCAGCCTGAGCCTGGCTCTCCCTCCACAAGGGTTCGGCCCTGGCCACACCCTTTGTGGGGTGTGAGGTTCAGGTGACCAAGAATGCCTGAATTCCTGGGCAGGGTGACGTGGAGCGTGTGCACACACAAGAACATGCAGGGGCCTTGGTGCACACTGAGCACAGCCTGCTGCAGAGGCTGGGAGGGCAGAGCCAGCCATCAGAGTCCCTGGGAGGAGCCTTGTGGCAGAGACAGGAACAGCCGCCACTCCACGCACTAGCATGTGCTCCCCTGAGTGGCCTCTTCTCCCCGCTCAGGGCGCCCCAGGCCTCAAGGGTGAGCAGGGAGACACGGTGGTGATTGACTATGACGGCAGGATCCTGGACGCCCTGCAGGTAGTACTCGTGGGGCTGGGATGACCTTTGAAAGCAAGTCCCTGAGAGAAACTGGCTGTCCTCCCAGGGGACAGGATGGCTCAGCACGTGGACCTCTGTCTCCTTAGTGCCTAAAATCCTAATTAGTCGTGCAGTATGGGAAAGCTACTGGCCATGTGGGGTGGGGCCTTGAGTTCCCCAAAGGCAGAGCATCTCCTAGGAATTAAACCAGCAGTGTCTCCAAGCCCTTCTGGGGACAAGAGGGCAAAGCCTGTCCCAGGAACATGGGGATACATGTGTCCTCTGAGTCCTGCCCAGGGACTGGCAAACTGGGACCCATCACAGAGATAGGCTGGGTGCCAGCTGCTCATGGGCACCAGAGAAAGGAGCTACGTGGGCAGGAGGTGGATGATGGCACCTGAGCCCAGATTCAATTGCAGCTATGCCCCACCGGACTCGGGGAAACACAGGTAGATGGTCACAGGGCCATGCCCTGTGACCTGGGCATGACATGGCTCAGGGTGTGCATACACATGGGGCAGCCTGGGTGACCAGGAGCAGGTGAGAAAAGCCCTGAGAGTTGCAGGGAAGCAGGTCACAGGGCTTGGGGGCCTGACTGCCTCAATGTGCTAGCAGCAGACAGCCTCGAGTAGGGGAATGATTTATTAAAAAACAAAGCAGAGATGGGAGGAGAGCAGCTCAGGAGTGTCAAGGAGCCTGCCAGGGAGGTGGGTACAGGGCCCAGGCCTAGAGACAGCAGGAAGGAGAGAATGAAGTAAGACCTAGACATCGGAGACGTCACCTGGAGGGCAGGCTGGGAGAGGGGGTTGGGGCAAGGACCAGAGCTTGTTGGCCAGGGCCTTTAGAAGCTGCTAAGCCATGATGAGTCAGGACCCGTGCTGGGTGTGGGTCGGACCTTGTGGGCCCCAAGAGCCCACCACTTGGCGGCAGGGAGCAGAGCCAGCCAGAACTCGTGAGGCAGGCGGGCAGGCGTGCAGGCGGGCAGGCAGGCGGACAGGACGCGGCCAGGCTACTGCACAGGGTGATCGCTGCTGGCCCTGGCGCCAGCTAGGGTCACACTCTCTTTGAGCGCTGATAAGGAGCCACCACAGAGCCTTGAGCAGGCGTGCATTTGGACTGAGGGACTGTGAGCTGTGGCCCCAGACACCCGAGAGCTTAGTCGCTGCTGGCTGTCACCTCGCTGGCCTCTCCCGACCTGCTAGGCAGGGACAGCTTGGGGCTCAGCTGCATGCACAGAGCTGCAGCCCAGACGGAGAGGGCTCTGCCAACCACTGACCACTCGACTCCTGCACACAGGGTCCTCCAGGGCCGCAGGGAGCCCCAGGGCCTCCAGGGAGCCCCGGAGCCAAGGTAAGTGCAAGGGCAGCTACATGGTCCCTGGGACCCGCTGTCCACCTGCCCCTCCCCTCTGCCAGCTCCCCCAGCCCCTGAATCCCTCCTGCTGCCAGCCTGAGTTCTGGGACCCCATTCTAGCTGAACCAAACACCCTTTGCAATCCCCTGGTTCCCGCCCACTGCCCAGCCCTAAGGCTGCCTGGCTGAACCTGGACAGGCAGGTACATAGCTGATGCCGTGCTGTGCCTGTCCCTACACCTTCCCAGGTGTCTAGAGAAAAAGCCCTGGACTTTGAAGTCAGGCAGGGTCTGGTCCCGGCCTCACTGTCCCTGACCTCTGAGCTCAGGCCTCAGCTTCTAGAACTGCGACCTAACAACCTGGAGGTGACAGCCTTGTTTGCAGATGCCCCTCAAAACCCAGCAAGCAAGGCGGTGGCACCTGGCCCATTGCTGGAAGCCTCTCACCCAGCCAGAAAAGGCCACTGCCCTGTCTTGTGGTGAGGGAGCTATAAATCCTTTCACTGTTCCCTCCTTTCCCCTGCAGGGTGAGCTTGGATTGCCCGGTGCCCCAGGAATTGATGGAGAAAAGGTCTGTGGGCTTCCAATTTCCTTGGTGATGCTGGTATGGGGTGGTGTGTGTGTGTGTGTGTGTGTGTGTGTGTGTGTGTGTGTGTGTGTGTATCTTCCATGCCACCTGATACCTCTGGGTGTGTCTACTGCTGGGTCCTCCTGGGTGGCACACTTTGGGCAAGACCTGTTAAATGCATGACAGCTATGACTCCAAGCCTAGGTACCAGAGCACAGAGTCAGCCCACATGTGCCCTAGAGGGGCTGCCCAGGCCCACAAGCTGCTCCCTCCCTGCCTCAGGCTGCTCCCTAGTCAGAGTGAGGTGGCTTGGGGATCCCATTCCCTAACTCCAGCTCCCCCTCTGCTTTCAGGCAAGGCTCAGGGCTGCTGGGCAAGAAGTAGGGGCCCCTAGCAGGAAGTGGGAGTCTGGCCAAATTGCAGGGCCACTGGGAAGGGGTGTCCCTGAGCCCCACTGATTCTGTGATTTTGTGGCCTTCAGGGCCCCAAAGGACCAAAAGGAGATGCAGGAGAGCCTGGACCGGCAGGACCCAAAGGGGAAGCAGGCGAGATGGGCTTATCAGGTCTTCCGGTAGGTGCCAGGCTGGGCCTGCCCCACTTGCTCAGGGGGTTCCCACTGTGAGTGTGTATGCATCCCAGTGTGGCTGGTAGGAGCTTCAGGGACAGCAGAGAAGGCACGCTGGGAAGGACAGACACAGCCGCAAGGGGACACCCAGTGCTTGCCTTGTGGCAACAAGGTAGCCTCATGGTTAGGCTGCACTCCCACCTGAGCTGCCCAGGTTTGCATGTGCTTCATCGCTTCCTGACCCGGGCACCCTAGACAATGACCTGACCTCCTCTAGCTTCAGCTTCCTCAAAGCTAAAATGGGCATGAGCTGGGCATGGTATGGACACCTATAACCTCAGCACTCAGGAAGCTGAGGCAGGACATTGGTGAGTTCAAGGCCAACCTGAACTACATAGCAAAATGCTGAATTAAAATAAATAGAATAGCATAGGAGTGCTAACTCCTGTTCCCATGAGAGAAGACAGACAGGGCTAAGCGTGGCTGGATGCAATGGGCTTGCTGTCACTGTGGTCAGATAGGGCGAGTGGCCAGGGGGTGCCTCTGACCTCCACCACTGTCCACTCTGCAGGTCAGTCAGAAGGAGGCAGCACTGGGTTTGGCCCTGGGTCCCTGTTTCAGAGCCCAGGTCCCTTGCCTCACCACAGGGTGGTGTGTCTTGTGCATTCTCACACCTCTGCCGCAGCCAGGGCATATCATGGCATTAGGGACATTGAGGCTGCAGAGGTGGGGACTGAAGGGGAGATCACTGAGCACCACAGGTGACCTTAACATGGGTGGGGAGGGCTCATGGCCACTCATCCTGCAGGGCACCGATGGCCCCAAGGGAGAGAAGGGAGACTCAGCATCTGAGAGCCTGCAGGAGAGCCTGGTAAGGGGGTTCTGGGCCCCGGGGCTCCCCCAGCACCCAGCCCAGGCGCAGAGGAGCACCTGGCCTGACCCAGCTGGGCGATGGAGGACTGTGGGGAAGCCGAAGAAGTCCCTCCACGGGCTGCAATGGGTGTGACAGAAGCCCAGCCCACGGTGGTCTGCCAGTGTGACTCTGGGAAGGGGCAGGTGAAGGACAGTAGGCAGGGGTGATTAACCCATCTCTGACCTTTCAGGCCCAGATCATAGCAGAACCAGGGCCCCCTGGACCCCCGGGGCCCCCTGGACCCATGGTAAGAACAGCTTGGCTTTTCAATAGCTGGGGGCCCACAAGGGGGTGAGCCTGGGCCAGAAGCCAACCCAGGGAGGACAGGGGGCCTCACAGGGGCCAGGGCCAGTGAGTAGCCTAAAGCCGTGAGGCCACTGCAAGACAGGGCCCTGGCCCTGAGCCTGAGCCCAGCTGCCACATCTGACCTCTCTTCCTCCAGGGCCTCCAGGGAATACAGGGTCCCAAGGTGAGTGGCAGACCCTAAACCAGAACCCTGCTAAGTTTTGGGGCTGCAACATACCCAGGGCCTGGACAGTGGCCTCCCTGCTGTCCTCAAGCTGTGTGCCACACTCCGCTCACTTCCCCCTCAGCCCCGAGCCCAGCCCATCATCCTCGTCCCTCGTGCTCGCCGACCCCTGCTCCCACACCACCCTGCTCCTTCCCCGCAGCCTCCAGCCCTCCCTGCACATACGTGTTACCACTGAGCTTGGGCTGTGTGCCACACATCAGGCTCTCTGCTCTTTTTTTTTCTGCTCTTAAATTAAAACTCCAGTGCAGTCTACCCTGCCCCAGAAAATAGCTCTAGGTCTTCATTGGTTGTTCATTTGTTGGGACAGGGTCTCCCTATGCAACTCAGGTTGGCCTTGAGCTCACTTTGTAGCCAGGCTGGTCTCAAACTCCCAATGATCCTGCTGCCTCCGCCTCCCAAGTGCTAGGGCTACAGATGGGCACCACCATGCCACCATGTGCAGACGGGTCTTGTTATGCCTACCTCTCACTCACCCTGAAGGAGGAGAGCTCCTCTCTGCCCCCAGCCCTGGGGCTGGGAGGGGACCCAGGCTGCAGAAGCCCACCGTGAGCGGGCGAGCACATGGACCAGTGCGACGTGCCGCCACAGGCTGTTCTGTCCAGGGCTGCCCCAGGTCAGGGCTCAGAAAACTGGTTAGTGCCAGCCTTGGTGCTTCTGGGACTCCAAAGAGCCCACAAATGGGGGAAGAGGAGCACAGAGCCCCTGTGCCCCCCGGCTGCTCTCCCTAGTCACACTCCCTGGAGGAGGCAGCCAGCCTGCCAGGCCCATACATACCCTGCTCTTAGGTCCTGCTGTCTGTCCCTGCCCACTGACAACATCTGCCCTTCACTGCAGGGCTTGGATGGAGAAAAAGGAGAGAAGGGGGAGTCAGGCGAGAGCGGCCCCAGCGGCCCGCCCGTAAGTGTCACGAGCCTCATTTGCCCCAAAAGGCAGGGCATCTTGTAACCATCACCCTTTTTGACTGGCCTCTTTTCCACCCAGGGGCCTGTTGGCCCACCAGGCCTTATTGGGTTGCCAGGAACCAAAGGGGAGAAGGTAAGTGCCTGCCCTGGATGCCCTGTGCAGCACAGCCCATAGTGTCCCAGGCCTGGAGGGGCTCTGCTCTCACATGGTGGCCTCATGGCTCTGTGGGTGTCTGCAGCAGCTCCCTGCGCCATGCAGGGTTCAGGCACTGGGCCTGGCTCCCAGCACCCCTTCCAAGTGCTCATACCTCTCTCCTCTCCATAGGGCAGACCCGGGGAGCCAGGACTTGATGTAAGTTCTCCATGGTTCACTGCATGTGACTGGGTCCCATTTGCGACTTTCTTCCCCTGTGCCACTCGCATGGTCACCTAACCAGCACAAGTGTGGCCCCTGCCCGGGGACACCACTGCCTAGTTCCAGGTGTCTTCTGTGGCGAGCTGTGCACAACTTAGAGTGGTACTTTGTCGATGGGTGGATTATGGACAGATGTTGGAGAGTTGATAACAGGATGGACGGAAGGGTGATGGAGGAGTGAATGAGTGGGTAAGGGGCAGACAGGCGGTGCCTGGTTGGGCAGGTGGACAGATGAGGCACAGTAGCAGGCATGTGGGGGGCCGTGGCCAGCCTGCTGCAGTACCCTGGAGAGAGGTCCCGAGGCTTTCTCTGGGCCTGCAGTACTGCAAGAAGGAGACAAGGGGAGCAATAGCCCAGAGCTGACTGTATCGGGCTTCCATTGGTAGAACAGCACAAGCAAAATATAGTATAGAACAGTTTAAAGTGACTCATAACTGCAAAGTTGGGAGGCTTCACACTTGTACCAATGCACACTGCACCGACACAACCCAGCCTTTGTTTTGTTGTTGTTTTGAGACAGGGTCTTGCTATGTAGTTCAGGCTGGCCTTGAGTCACTTCACAGCCCAGGCTGGTCTTGAACTCACAATTCTCCTGCCTCAGCCTCCCCAGTGCTGGGATTACAGGCATGCACCACCATGCCAAGACTCGGGTGCCAGCTCAGCATGCGGGGGGGGGGGGGTGGCATTGGATGCAGGGGGATCATTGAGGGTCGGGGAGATGGCTCAGTAGAATAAGCGCTTGCCTGGCAAGCCCAAGGGCCTGAGTTCAATCCCTGGTTCTGCCAAAAAAGAAGGATGAGGTATTGAATTCTGGTCCCTACACTTGCCAAAGCAGGTGCTTAGCCCCCTGAGCTGAGCTCTCTTGCCAGCCCTCAACCTAGCCTTTAACATCCTGCTCTCTGCTGTCCCTGCATGGGAATCACTAGAAGTGGAGCAAAGCCAGCAGCTCCACCCCTGGGGCTCCCTGGGCCCAGCCCCAGAGGAATGATAGTGCCTCACTCTGCAGAGACACTGGACTCCACTGGGCACAGGAGGCCCACTGGTGCAGCCCCAGGCTCCAGGAATTTGGTGCCCTCTGGGGCAGGCTCCATTTGTACCCAGCCCAGAAAGGGAAGTGGGGTGAGGCAGGGCTTCCTCAGCAGACCACCAAGGAGAAGGCATGGGGTGGAGCTGCAGAGGCTCCATGGGTCATGCTTGCAGTTGCAACGACCTTCATGGCCAGTGCCCCAGGTGGCATCTCAAGGGCACACCCACTTGTTCCACCTGGCAAGTGCAGGCCCTCATTCTACAGAGCAAGCAGCAATAGCACACTGCCCAGGGCCTTCCTGAGACCCCCACTCTTATAGAGCAGCACTTCTTTGAGAGCCCCGCACCCCACTTTGCACCTACCCAGTCCTCTCCCCTCAGCTACCTGCCATGAGATGCCAGCAAGCAAGGGAACATGGACAATTGTCCCACTAGCAACCAGCTCCTAGTGGATGGTTCATTCTGCTGGCTGGCTGGCTAGCCGGCCAGACAGACAAGGGACAGATGAGTATCCACACAGCTCAGCTGAGGCTAAAGATCAGAGGACACCTTTTCTCAGTCTGGCAAAGATGGTGACATAGACTGTGTCCGCTGGGACTTGTGTACGGGCATAGTGGTCAGCTGCAGAGGAGGCAGAGCTGGCACCCACAGCCCTGGCAGCTTAATCTGAGGGTTACAGAAAAAGGGGAGCCATGGCTGGCCAGCTGGGAGCTGCAGAGGCGAAGGGGACAAGCAGTGGACTTCAGCCTTGTCCTCTGGTTAACCTCTGTCTTTCTGTCAGGGCTTCCCTGGACCCCGGGGAGAGAAAGGTGACCGGAGCGAGCGTGGGGAGAAGGTGAGATGGGGAAGAGGTGGCAGGATGGGGGTTGGCCACGGGCCATGGGCTGCAGGGTACCATGGAAGCCGGGACTGTGGATACCCATCATCCTGTTCTCCTGCAGGGGGAGCGAGGCATCCCTGGCCGGAAAGGAATGAAGGGCCAGAAGGGAGAGCCGGGGCCACCAGGCCTAGACCAGCCGTGTCCTGTGGTATGTGTCAGAGTAGGACAGACCCAGCCTGAGCTTAGCTGCGAGTGCCACGGGCCACACCATTCCCTCACTGGACATGTGTTGGGCCACCACAGCCATATCACCATCACCTCCAGGACAGCCTTCTCCCTGGAGATAGAGACCCTGCCAGAGCCACTTTCCCTCCTTTCCTCAGCTGGGCCAGGCCTGGTATGAGTGGGACCCTATCCTAGGTGAGAGGTACAGAGGGACGGGCACCCCAGAAGCTGGCACATATGATAGTTATAGGCAAGCAGCAGGGGACAGAGCCAGGGGTGCATGCCATGACCCCTCTGGGCTCGGGCCAGCCAGGGTGGGACCAGGCTTCTCTGGGGCCACGCTGCTCCACCAGACTTCCTTCCCTTGCTCCTCTGCCTCTTGAAGTGGCCTTCGCCTGGCCTTAGCTCTTCCCTTCCTTCTCCCCAGTGGGTTCCTCTCCTGCCTCCCCGGGCCCAATCCAGTGCCTGGCACAGTCTGCATAGGCAGAGGCTCAGCACAGACAGGACACTGGCCACCCCATGTAGAGGGCTGGGGAGAGGGTTCCCTGGCAGGACACACTGGGCCCACCCAGTGTCAGAGACCCTAACCGGTCCTCTGGCCTCCACGCCTGGGTCCCCCACTTCCAAGCAGTAGGAGAGCACCATAATGAGAAGACCCAAGGGACACAGAGGGACCAAGGAAGGCAAACATGGCCAGGGCACAAGGTAGCCTGGCTGTCACCCTCCAGTGGTCAGCCTCTGTCTTTGAACAGGATCACGCCAGAGGTGGAGGCCAGCAAGGGCCACCTGGCTTCCAGAGCCCAGCGAGGGGCAGTGGGCCCTGCCCTGCGGTAGGCAGCATGGCCAGCTGTGTGCTGTGCGTACCCTGGGCCTTCTGTGTGGCTCTGTCCCCTCCCTGCCTGCCCCTGCCTGCCAGCCAGCTCTGCTCTGCACCCTCCCGTTAGTGCCTGGCAGAGGCCGTGTAATCATTGTCTATGGCTGCCCCTGCGCTTTGGAGTGGAGTAGTGTTTCCCACTTGGACCTCTCTGGGTAACTGTATTTTGTGCCCAGCACCCAGACAAAAAGGGCACTGACAGCCCCACTGCAGGTCATTGTGCCCGAGCCCATCCTGCTTGCCGTTCAGAGCCAGTCAGGGGTAGGGACCCAGGTGGAGGCCTTACCCGCTGAGGTATGCTCTTGCCTGGCCAGAGGCACAGTCACCACTGCCAGGCGGGAGCCCACACAGCCCCAGGGCCAGGGTGGGCCCTCCTAGCTGGTCCATGCTGGACAAGCACAGGGAGGACCTGGAGTGCCTGTGGGGAAATGGGTGGGAGTGTGGGGGTGTGGGAGCAGAGGCAAGCAGATGCCTGTCCCTGACACTCAAATCTCTCTCCAGGGACAAGATGGGCTGCCCGTGCCTGGCTGCTGGCATAAGGTACTGTGAGGGTCAACCACAGGGCGGGTCTGGAGAAATGAGGATGGAGCAGAGAGACAGAGGGCAGGGCAGGCTTGGAGTTCTGCAGGTCTGCGGCCTCTCACATCCCTGTGCTGGCCGCATGGACACTGGGGCTGTGGTCCTGGATGTTGAATGTCACTGGCCCTCCTGGTCACATGGGGCTGCGTAGGCATCCAGCCCAACCCCTAGAGAGCCACCAGGACCTGCAGGACTCTGCCCCAAGTCCGCACTGAAAGGGCAGTGGGACAAAATGCCAGGTGGCTCAGAGCTGGAGGCAGCGCCAGGTTCCTGGAGATGGCCTGCGCCCTCGTCACCACTTCTCCCCTCCTTTGGCAGTGATCCCAGGCCCAGCTCACCATCTGTACAGATCTGCCTGGACTCTCTTAATGGTAAAAACAAAACAATAATATATTGATCTTCTGTGGAATGCACACTATGGCCTGCGACCCTGGCAAGTGCAACCAGCCTGGCAGAGGCTGGCGACAGTGTACGCTGGCGGCACTGCAGGGCTGACTTGCCCCGATGGAGACGACGGTGACAGTGCCTGCTCAGCTTGGGCTGCCCATCACCCGACTAGCAGAGCTGTGCCCAAAGCCAGGACCTGGTCACTTTAGATCCAACCAGACGTCACTGCCCCCTCAGCCACAGCTGCCACCTGGACCTGGCTCAGCAGCACAGGACATGACCGTGGGCACTTGCCACTGACTAGGGAGGAGTCTGCAGAAAGCTCCTGTGCTGGCCTGGCCTGCTGCGGAAGTTGTGAGAACTTGTGTCCAGGGCCCAGGCTCTGCAGTTGCGGGGATAGAGAGCCAGCTGTGGGCACCCAGGGTCCCTAAATGGGGATGGATAGTCCAGACTGCACCAGCTGCTACTGCCTGTGACTTTCCATATTACTCCAAATGGACAGGAGAGGGTGCTGCTGCCCCTGAGGAGATGGTCCCTCTGGCCCCAGGCCTCCCAGCCAGGAATATGGGCAGCCTGGCAGCAAGGTGCCTGCTGGCGAGTTGTACAGATGAAGCTAGGTACAAGGCTGGTCCCACAAGCCTGTGCAGGGCCTCCTGGCAGCCCAGCCTGAGCTGTCCTCTTCCTCTGTGTAGACGGGTTTGCTCACATAATAAAACACCACCGTGTCTCTGCATGTGCCTGTCCTTGCTGAGGCTCTGGCCACCTCTGGCTGAGGTTTCACCTGGCCACACTGAGCACTGGGAAGAGACAGGGACACCCTTGTGTGAGAGCCAACCCAGAATCCAGAGGAGACTGTACAGGATCAGAGCAGACAGTGGGGTGGGGATGACACCTCGTCCTGCCACCATCAGCAGAGCCTTTAGGCCACTCACTTCATGTCACTGAGCTGAGCCTCTGTGGCCTCCTCCACTCTGGTCACCAGTGACTGCTGCATGCAAGTCACACCAAAGCTTGTTACTCTGAAATATGGCCAGGTGGGTGGCACACACCTGTGACCCTCGCACTCAGGAGGCTGAGGCGAGAACACTGTGAGTCTGGAGCCAGCCTGGCTATGTAATGAGTTAAAGACAACCCTGAGCTGCACACTGAGACCCTGTCTGATGTTTTTTTCTGGAGTGTTAATGGACTCAGGTGGACAGTTTTCATTCCAGTTTTCCCACATCTGGTAGCTGACAAGGCCCATCTACAAGTACCAGGACAAACACAGGTCCCACTTGGGGTCTTTCCGCGTGGCCTGGGCTTCCTCACTGCATGGAGGCTGTGTTCTGAGGCAAATAAATCAGGTGGGCCAGAAGGGCAGGGTCAGTATTTATGACCAAGCCTGTAGACACAAGGGTATGGTGCCGGTTTCTGCCAGAGGTTCACCCGGCCTGAGGAGGCAGACCCCACTTTTCAGAGGGAGCGTTGTCCTCATCATACTTCAGGAGAAACTATGGCATGGTCTGCCTTGTCACAGCCACATTAGAAAATGTCACCTGCCCCTCTGTGTAGTGGGACAGCAGTATTTGCCACTTGGATCAACTGTGCAGGATGCCTTTCCATGCCCGCCTTACCCCTAGTGGCCTTTAACCCAGACAGGATGCCCACTTTACCACACCCCAGTGTCCAAGACTTGAGGAGCCACAGTGGCCTCTTCAAAATAGTTTGGCAGGGCAAACAACCCCAGGGAGCCCCAGGACGCTGAATATCCGCAGGTGGACCTTAGGGGTGGAAGCCACATGCTCTCTACCTCACTTTCTGGGCTTTACCCCTGCACAGGCAGGGGGCCATGCTTGGCTCATTGCTGCCCCCTGTGGCCACAACCCTTTTTCTAGGGCCTGCTGCCCCTCTGGGAGGTTGGTGGGAACAGAAGCTAGAGAAATTGTCCCAGGGCCCAGGGGGCCATGGCTGAGCCTGCAGAGCAGGCTGGGGCTCAGCACACTACCCCTTCCCACAGGGAGAAGCACGTTTGCAGAATTTTGCTGTGTGCTACAACAGCTAAGCTAGTCCCAGGGCCACAGTCCATCCCTCTTTCCTCACAGTTCCCGGGACTGCACCCACAGTCATCACCTTGAGCTTGAGTCCCAACCTGCTGGGGAAAGTTGCAGGATGCCTCACCATGCCTAAGACACTGCAGAAAGTGCAGCTGTTGCCCTGGTGGTCACAGTGACAAGGGACACGCGTGGCACTCTGCAGGCAGAGCCTGGAATGGCAGCTGTCTGGAATGCCAGCACAGCTGGCTAGATGGTGTCACCCCAGGAAACACAATGAGAACATCCTGCGGGCTCCAAACTAGCCCAGCTGCCTACCCCCCACAGCTCTTGGGCCTCAGTGGCCTAAAGGTGAGAAAGGAAGGTGACAGCCAGGAGAGCCCAGGCTTACACTGGAAGGAAGAGAAGCTGCACAACCTGAGCCTGGCAGCACCCAGCCCGGTATGACCACCCGCTGGCGGCTTCCTGGCCAGGGACAGCCAGGACAGATGAGACGCTGGCCAGGCCCAGGGAGAAGACAGCAGTGGTGGCCGGGCCAAGCAGGTATCTCTGTCTTGCACACAGCCCTCGAGGCTGGAGCTGCGGGAATGGCTATGAGGGGCGATGACACAAGGAAGGAGCTGAGCCTCGGTAAACAACCCGAGCGCACCGGCCACCGCGCAGCCCTGCCTTGCTTCCGGAGAGCCCTTATCTTGGGGGGGCGGCGGGGGCGGGGGCGGGGGGGGCGGGGGGTGAGGGTCGCAGCCAGATGGCCTCGAAGACAGCCACGCTGCAGCCACATGACAAGCGACCCAGCACCTGGCGCCACGCCTCTGCCGAGGCCCAGGTGGCCGCGGCCTTGCATTCTTGCTGCGGGCAAGGCGTTGTGCCTCGTGGGGAGCGGCCGCGGGAGGGCCGCGCGGGAAGAAGCACAGTTTGCATCAGAGCAACCCCCAGTGGGCCGGCAGCCAGCGGGCAGGTGGTCACCCGGCACGGGGCAGGTTCCCAACTATGCACGACCAGCCGCGCGCGTCTCCGAGCGCGCGCCCCCGAGCGGAAGCGGGACGCGCAGCTGGAAGGCGGGGCCGAGCCGCCGGGGCGGGGCCTCGTGGCTGGGCGGAGCCTCTGCGGCCCGCTTGCGCCGCGTCGCGCGCCCACTGACTGCGCGAAACTATGGCGGGCGCTCGGCGCGCCAAAGCCGACACGCTAGCCCTGCGGCGGCGGCTCCTCAGGTACGCACGACGCACGCAGCCCGCCCCACCCCCACGCCGCACCCCACACCCGGGGCCGCTGTCCCAGAGAAGGCTCGAGTCGGTCTTTGCCCTGTCGCCTGGGAGCTCCGCGCTCGCATCGGTCCGCGTGACCTGGGAGGGGATGACGGTTCCGAATGGGCAGGCCTTGCACAGCCGCCCCGGAGGCCTGCGGAGGGGGCCCCGGGCTCGACGCGGCGGCGGGGGCTGGGGAGGTGGCCAGGTCTGGCGCGCGGGGTGTGAGGGCCGAGCTCCGCCCCGTCCCGCCGCTCGAGGGCGCCGTGCAGCGCCGTCTTTCCAGTCCCCAGCGGCTCTCCCGAGCACGTGCCAATGCTCAGGGACCAGGCCTTCCGTGACGCCAGCGACGTCCTGCCCCACCTCCTTTCCTGTGGAGGAGTCCGGAGGTGGAGGAGGCGTTCGAGGGCGAAAGTTTCTTCTCATGTCTATGGGTGTGGCCGCCCACTCCCTGCCTGTCCCCACAGCTCGTCCTGCAAACTCTTCTACCCCGAGGCGCCTATTAGAATTGTGCGCGGCCAAGGGCAGTACCTGTACGATGAGCAAGGGGCACAGTACCTCGACTGCATCGGCAACGTGGCGCATGGTCAGTATAGCACCTCAGGCAGCGGGCAGGAGCGAGGCTGAGGCTGTGACCTGTGCCGGGGTGACCCCAAGGTTGCAGAACCACGTACAGCGGTCCGGGCTCAAAGCTAAGCTTGGTGGAGCCCAGGTTCAAGTACAGTGTGGGTCTGGCCCCTGTGGAACTGATGACGCAGTCAGAGAGCGTCAAGGACCCGCTGCAGCCCTGGTGCAGCACAGCCCTGGTTTCAGCCCCGCTGCCCATTTCAGCACTGTTGGGGCAGTGGGAGTGGCATTCCCCACCCGGTGACACCCTGGTATCCACACAGCAAGCCAGACTGAGGGAGGAGAGACTGGGCCGGGAATTAGCATGCAGACTAGAAGTTTATAAGTAAAGCTTAAGCACTGAGGCTTCAGTTCAAGTTCTTAGATTCAGATATCCGGCCTTCATTTACTCACTGGGTTATTTTGAGGAAATAATCTCCCTGTTTATCCACACAATGGATATGACACTGGGCCCCCACCCCCAGATGTTTTTTACAATTTGTGGAACTCGATTTAAGTGTGCGCGGAGTAGGACAAGGTCTCCAAGGGAGCTCAGGCTTGTCATCCTTGGCCCTGGCAATTGATCGGGTTTCCTCCAGACCACCTACTGGTAAAGTTAGATCCTCAGAAAGTCGTCCTGCTCCCTCTGCCTTTGTGGAGCAGAAGGCCTTGAGACGCTTCAGAAAGCCCTGAAGTCGTGGGCTTTCTCCATAGAACTCCTGCCAGAGGATCTTTTCTCCTGGAATCTCAGGGAATCTGTTCTAGATCTTCATTTCCAGAATCTTTCTGTTTCTTCCTCCATTAACTGCATCTCTGCTGGGCGGCTCCAGGGATTGGACCTTGGGGAGGCATGGTGAATGGCTGAGCCTTGCGGGCCACATAACATAAGGGACCCTCTCGCAGTGGGGCACTGCCACCCTCTTGTGGTCCAAGCTGCGCATGAACAGAACCAGATGCTCAACACCAACAGCCGGTACCTGCATGATAACATCGTGGACTATGCACAGCGTCTGTCGGAGACCCTGCCAGAGAAGCTCTGTGTGTTTTACTTCCTGAATTCTGGGTGAGTGGACTGTGGTCGGCTCCTGTGAGACAGCAAGGTGCCCAAAGCAGTCAGTCTGGTGGGCGCAGCCAGGCATAGCGAGCCCTGCTGGGGCCGTCAGGTCCCCTTTCCTTGTCTGTAGGGGAGTCTCAGAGGTGGGGAGATGGCTCAGTAGAATAAGCACTTGCCTGGCAAGCACGAGGTCCTGAGTTCAATCCCCAGTTCTACCAAAAAAATGTAGGGGAGTCTGCCCTGCCTCCCTGCCAGGGGCATTGTTGTGGCTGTGTGAGGTAATGGGTTCCTTTAGTTCTGCTTTATGGATACAGCCTCATGCCCTCAGGTTGCTTGGTGAAGAGCAAGGTCAGATGATTCTTAAACAAGAAATTACCAAGAGGGTTGGAGAGGAAGAAAAACAGCATAGCAAGGCCTAAAGGAGTGCCAAATTTCATGGGGTCCCAACAGCCATTCCCAAGGAATCACTTATTTGTATGCTAAGATCTCACCAGGAAGCAGCTAGCAGTGAAGAAAGGAAAGGTGCTTCCCTCCCCATGAAAAGCACTCTTGTTGGTGCAAGGTTGGCCACATGCACCAGCCATGCAAAGGCCCTGTGGCAGGAAGGAACACATCACCCTCCATATATGTACTGGAAAAGGAAGAGGAAAGGATATAAGCTGGCACGGGAGATCCGGGGTCTTCCTGGCCATGTTAGGAAGGCATTTTTATCTTAAGAGCCCTGGAAAGTTACTGGAGGGTTTTAATAAGAAATGTAGTATCACTGGGACAGTGACAGTTATGAACAGTGACTTGTCAGTTCAAGGTCAAGGGGAGATGGTGGAGGCTTACAGTAGAAGTGGAAGTGACTGGAGAGTTGGGCAGATATCAGAGCCCTGAGAGAGGACATCCCAACAAAACACAGCCACATTTGGTTTTATCATGATTGTCCCTTTTCTGTTTGTTGTTTTTGATATGCCGTGATGGAACCCTGAGCCCAGGTCACCATGGTATCCACAGCAATCTTGAGGACCATATACTTTGCACTGCATCTCCAGCTCAGTAGTAATCGCCACCATTGTCACTGATAGTACATTCAGCAAGCCTCTAAGTAACATCTATAAGATGGGGTTTGCAGCTTCATTTTGTAGAGAAAAACCATGATTCCAAGAGGGGGCAGCACTATGGGCAGGACTTGGAGGGCTGTGCAGGGTGGGGTGGTCCTGTGCACTTCGTCAGCCCTGTTCATGTGGATAGCGGTCACATGTGTGGCCTATGCTGGCTTCACCCTGTCTGTGTGAGCAGTGCTTGACAGAACGACTGCTCTGAAAAGCCCATCCTCTCACTTCCAGGCACCACACTCCTTGGGTCCCACCAGCTTCTCTGCCTCCCCCACCCCTTGGTCCCATTGGCTGGTCCCTCTCATTAACAGAGCATTTCCTCCATGAGCACATCTGCCCCCATGGTGGTAGACCCTGCCCACATGCTGCAGACTCCTTGGTAACACCCCGAGCTCAGGTGCTTCTCATAGGTTCCAGACTTGAGTCCAGCTGCCCACCTGACAGCTAACAGGCAGATTTCACATGCCCACAGGCAGTCAGCATACATGGAAGGCTGGCCTTTTCCTGGTGCTCCCAGCCGCTCACTCCAGGCCTCCCGAGGAGACCGTACCCTTCCTGCCCCTCACTGCATTGCCTCCCTCTGTAGGAGGAAGCCACTGCTGGCTCGGCTCAGTCCTGCCTCACTCATCACCAGGGCATTGCATCACTGTGCCCACCTGTCCATCTCCCTGGCCAGCAGCTGCTGCAGCACAGGCAGTCCCCTCATGGGTCCCCTCAGGCCCCAACCTGTCTTCTCTTGGCCCCTTGGGCACTCCAGGCACCCTTCTTCACAAGGCTTCTGCATGTGTGGCACTCAGGAGTTGTCCTGGCTTTTTTTTTGTGTGTGTGGAACTGTGGATTGAATCCAGGCCCTTGTGCTCACCGGGGAAGTGCTTATTTCACTGAGCCATCTCCCTGGCCCCTGCCCTGGCACTTCTGACCTGTGTTGGCTGGTGGGCGACCGTAACAAAGTACCACAGACTAGGACAGTGAAAGCAAACCTTTTATTTTACTGTGTCTTCTTGAGGTAAGGTTTCTACATACTTCATGCTGGTCCTGAACTCACTTTGTAGCCCAAAGCGATCCTCCTACCTCAGCCTCCTGAATGCTGCAATGAAGCTGCTCACTTATGTATCACAAAATGCCAACACTGCAATTATACCTGAATACTGAGGCTTTAGGGAAAAAAAAAAAATAGTACACTAACATCTTTTGTCTTTTTTTTTTTTTTTGTCTTTTTGAGACAGGGTCTCACTATGCAGTTCAGGCTGGCCTTAAGCTCACTTTGTAGCTCAGGTTGGTCTCGAACTCAACAATCCTCCTGCCTCAGCCTCCCGAGTGCTGGGATTACAGGCATTCGCCACCACGCCCAGCTTATCTTTTGTCTTAAAGACAAGGGCCTTAGGGTCATCACCACTGGCCTAGGGCACTCAAGCAGTGAATTTGTATTTTCGCACAGTGTAGATGCTGGAGCCCCAGCCAAGATGTCTGCAGGCTTGGTCACTTCCACTGGCCTCTCATCATGCAGATGGCCACCTGCTGCCCTTCTTTGCACAGGGCCCCCATGGTGCTTATACCTCAGGCTTTCCTTATTGGAAGGACACCCTGAGGGTTTCTTCCCACCTCTCACCAGACTGGGGTTGAGCCCAGGGTTTCACACTAGGCAAGCAGGCTGCCACTGAGCTATTTTATTTAGCCAGTTCTAAATTCTTTGAACTGGTGGGAGTCTCCCTGAGTTGTTCAGGCTGGCCTTGAACTTGTGATCCTTCTGCTTCAGTTTTCCAAGTATCATAGGCCTGTGCGACCACATCCTTAACTTTCTATTAGTTTTTTTTTTTTTTTTTTTTTTTTTTTTTTTTTTTTTTTTTTTTTTTTTTTTTTTTTTTTTTTTTTTTTTTTTTTTTTTTTTTTTTTTTAATTTAAAAAAGGCTGAATCTTCAGACATGCACAGAACGTTCTGAGCTACTGAAGGTTAAGGCTTTGATACACTGATTTGGGGAACACAGTTGAGCCATAATATCCCAGATCTAGAGTGGGACCCCACCCAGCTCTTCCTCCCTTGGTGTGCTATGTCCTGTGTCCTGGCTTTTGTGATACCAACATGTACCTTTCAGGACTGGAGGGGACATCTTAGTAACACACGCCCAGGAGGCATTTTGTGTTTCTCCAATGCACAAGCAAGTGACTTGAGTGACATCCTGAAGGTCTTGGTGCTAGAAGGGCTCCTCCTGTCCACAGGGCCTTAGGAAAGCCATAACACCACTGTCCCAGCAGTGCCTACCTTTTCTGTCACAGGTCAGAAGCCAACGATTTGGCCCTGCGGCTGGCACGCCAGTACACAGGACACCAGGACGTGGTGGTACTAGACCAGTAAGTCAGTCTGAAGCCTGTCACTCCCTGAGGCCAGCCTGCCTGCTGGGGGCCAGCAGTGCTGTCTCCAGGTGCCTTGGGATTAAGGCTCGGGGAAATGAGAAAGCAGGACAGGCAGAGGACCAGGCCCCAGAGACACTCCCTGAGGGGTCCTCAAGTCACCTGGGGACAGGGAGTGTTTTGTAAGGGACTAGAAGGTGGTCCTGCTGTACTAAGAACATCAGCCTGGGCTCAGGACGCTAGCATGCTGAAGATGCATGGTGACTGTGAAGGAGCAGATCCTCGGCCTCCAGGAGAGGTGGCCATGCCCAAAACTCTGCACTGTTAGGCTCACTGCCAGCACAGGGACTCAGAGCCATTTTGGACAGCTGGCTCCTGGGTGTGTTATCTTTGAAGATGGGGACGGTGGCCAGGCCTGGCACCTGAGCCCCAGCCTTCCTTCTCCCCAGTGCTTACCATGGCCACCTGAGCTCCCTGATTGACATCAGTCCCTACAAGTTTCGGGATCTGGACGGCCAGAAGGAGTGGGTCCATGTGGTATGCACCGCCCACACTGGCAACAGGTCGGGTCCCATCCCCAAGCTAGGATGACAAGGTGCCGTCCCTCCCTATAGGCACCTCTCCCAGACACCTACCGGGGCCCCTACAGGGAAGACCACTCCAACCCAGCTGTTGCCTATGCCAATGAGGTCAGCCGTGTTGTCAGCAGTGCACAGGAGAAGGGCCGGAAGGTAACTGCAAACACCTGTGCTGGCCTAGCTGGGTAATCAGGGAAGAACATGGCCCATCCCTGTGGGACACAGCAGTGAGAAGCGAGACAGGTGCCAGCTGTTTGTCAACAAGCAGGTAGAGTGAGCTCTGCCCCAAGGCACAGGGGGCTGGGCAGTGTGCAAGAGTGCCCTTACCAGAGGTGCCACCAGACTGTAGTCCCAATGAGTAGGCCAGGTGGTGCATGCAGAGGCACAGCCTGGACTGAGCCAGTGGAGAGCCACGGAAGGCCTCGGGAAGCAAAGGCCAGAGACTGGGTGCAAGTCATTTTGGAGGGGACCAGCCTGAGGACAGACCTTAGGGCACAGTGAGGAGGCCCAGCTGGCTTCACCCTGTGCTGTGGAAGGCAGGGTCTGTTGTGTCCCATGGGGCAGAACCAGTGGCTCAGTGGGAAAAGGCAGGCAGGCTGAGGGCTTAACTGTGGGCAGAACTGGCCTGAGAAGCCTGTCACTTCCATGGCACTGCTCCAGCTGCAGCTGGGGTGGAGCCTTTGTTTCCATCTTTTGGGGCCCTTCCGATCCCAGCAGTGACCTCAGAAGCAGTGCCGCGCAGGCCACAGTTAGGAAATCACTGGGGCAGGAGGAGTTTACCCAGGACCACAGCAGCAAGCTCAGCGCTCTGGGTTATGGCCACATGAAGCAGCACTTGCAGGAGGCTGACGAAGGCAGGCCTTTCACAGGAGCATCTGGTGGAGATGGAGCAGATACAGGCTGTGGGATGAGCTTACTTTTTCTCTTGTTTCTAAGGCAAAGCACCTGACACCCAAAGTTAAAGGAAGGGCCAGGGAGGTAGTTCAGTGGCCTAAGCCAAGCCTGGCAAGCACAGGGTCCTAAGTTCAGTCTTCAAGACCAAAAACAAAGACATGCCAGTTCTTCTGGGTGCTAAAACCAAAGTCAGAGAAAAGGTTTATGTGGCTTACAGTTTGTGGAGGTTTAGTGTGCACAGTCACTGGCTCTGTGGCAGGAGTCACTGCAAAGGGGAAACTGCATGGCCAAGCAGGGCAGGCAGAAGGCAGTGCACAAGCAACAAGGGCAGCATAGGCTCCATGTGTTTCTCTGCGCTTTGTGCGGGCTGCCTGCCCTAGGGCGGTGCCGCGCACACCCAGGACTGTGCCAAGTGATCAGCAGACTGACTCGATGGTTACACACCCTTGGTCCCAGTGTTAAGCCCTCTAAAAAGCCCCCCACCCATGACCATGTGAAACTTTGGGGGACATCCAGAATAGCCACCATGTCACCTGCGCATGAGAGCCAGGTGGCTGGGGCTGGGCTCCATTTCTGTCCCAGGTGGGAGGGATGAGAATGACACTGACCCTTGGTAACCCCTGAGGGTTGTTGGGAGGGGTAGACATCCAGGAGGCCAGAGCTGGTTTAAGAATAGAAGTCACAAGCCCTCAGATGTGATAAGGGGCCCAACAGTGATGCAGCCAGGAGGGTGATGCATCCTGCAGGGTCAGCTCCTCATTGCCTTAGTTGGGTGCGAGGTCCTCGCTCTGCCCTGCCTCGGTCTCATTTACAGATCGCGGCCTTCTTTGCGGAGTCGCTGCCCAGTGTCGCTGGGCAGATCCTTCCCCCTGTGGGCTACTTCTCCCTTGTGGCACAGTGAGTAGCGGGTGGCCCTGCCCCAGGTCCCAACCACAGACAGCCTGCTTGCCTGAGGTCTTAGAAACAGCCTTGAGCAGCAGTCCACAGAAGGCCTTTGCCTGGGTCCTGCCTGGCTGTGCAGCCCCTCCTGGTCCCCAGTGCAGCCCACCTCCTCTTCATAGCCCTTTGTCCTCTGCCACAGGCACATCCGCAGGGCTGGAGCGGTCTTCGTGGCAGATGAGATCCAGGTTGGCTTTGGCCGAGTAGGCAAGCACTTCTGGGCCTTCCAGCTGCAGGGGGAGGACTTTGTCCCTGACATTGTCACCATGGGCAAGTCCATCGGCAATGGTCACCCTGTCGCCTGTGTGGCCACCACCCAAGCTGTATCAAGAGCATTTGAAGCCACTGGCGTGGAGTATTTCAACACGGTGAGCATGGCTCGCCCCTAGTCAGGGGCCTGTGAATGCTGCTGGCACTGGGGGCGGTAGGCAGCTTAACCTAAGACAGGCCCTGGGGCTCTCCTAAAAAGCCATCCTCGGCAGGCTCCAGCCTGTGTTCAGAGATGCCATAAATTATCTTTAACAATCAGTGTTGCTGTGCCTGGGGACATGCCTGTAATCCCAGCTGTTGGGGAGGCTGAGCATCACAAATTCAAGGCAGACCTGAGCAACTTAATGACACCCATCTCTAAAATAAAACAGGCAGCTGCTTTTTTTTTTTTTTTTCCCTAATAAAATAGAGTGGTAGCGCTGGCCTAGAAGGCATTAGGCCCGACAAGGTTAGATGTCTGTCTGTCTGTCTGTCTGTCTGTCTGTCTGTCTGTCTCTCTGTCTCTCTCTCTCTCTCTCTCTCTCTGTCACTCCCAAAGCTGTCCAAAACACAAGTCTTACAAAAGAATGTAGGCGGCGGCCTCACCTCCCAGCAGAAGCCAGAGGGCTGGGGAGGAGCTTGGTGGCCACCAAAGGTCTAGAAGCAGCACAGCCCAGAGAAAGGCAGGATCCTGTCCTGGGTGCAGGACCAAGAGCTTTCCCTACCTGAGCTCACTGCTGACAGCAACGGCAGGGTGGGCGGCCCGAATTTCACTGCAAAGAGCCGGGGGTCTGGAGGACAGTGGAGGGCCACCCAAGGGTGCTCTGCTTTGTGGTGCTGAGGCTGGAACCTGTGCCTCAGGCTTACAAGGCAGGCGCGTTACACTGCCTGGCCCTTGGAAGGGTTCTACCCGTGGGAGATGAGATCAGAAGTAGTCTAGAAAAATCTGTGGTACCAGTGTGGAGAAAGAACCAGAGGGAGGGAGGGGACCCACATCTGGGGCTAGGGAAGGACTGAATGGAGCACTCCCACAATCCCCCAGGAGCCCTTTCGAATTCAGACTTGAACAAGGGAGGCTGGGTCTTAACCACTCAGGCAGAGGTCACCGAGTGACATTCCCCTCGGTGCTTTCCACAAACGCTCATTCTATCAAGTCACACAAACTGCTCTGCCTTGTTCCACGTATGGGAACAGGCACAGAGTCAGTGCTATGACAACAGAAGGGATCCAGGCAGGAGTGGGCGAGTGCTGAGGACAAGTGGGGCAGCTGCATCAGGGAAGAGCAGCAGCCGCCACCCAGGAAGAGTGGGGCATGTGCTGCGAGATGAGCAGACCCAGAGCAGGCGATACAGGCTTGAGACAGTGTCTGTGGCCTTTATTTCTGCGCTGTATTCTGCAGTGCTCATGTCTCATGAGATGCTGCCCCACTGGGCCAGGGCCCCTGCTCACCCCTCCTGTTGGGCCCTCACGCTGCTGAGCACAGTCCAAGTCTTCAGTGCTTCTACAAAGTCTATTTTTCAGGAGTGAAAAGCTAGTATAGAATAAGGGCAGAGCTGTGGGTCACAGCATCTGCCTTTCCTTCTTGAGACAAGAGTCTCGCTAAATTGCCCAGGCTCCCATCCTGGGTTCAAATTCGTGACCCTCCTGCCTCGGCCTCCCTGAGCCATGATTACAAACTTGCCTATGCCACCACACTCAGCCCACCTCAACTTTACAAGGTGTCTTCCAGAGCAGTTCACTAGTCCACTCTTGGCAGCAGCGTGTATCTTGTTAACACCCTGCTGGTCAGGCCAGTGTGAAATGGCAGCTCTTTGGCCTCCTGTGCTGCTCCCAGATTCCAGAGTACATGCAACATCTCTGTGGTTATGGACCATGAAACCATGGTTTATGTCTTTTGCTCATTTTTAAATTGCTAGTGCCGGAGCCCAAGATGGTGATGAAATCCTGTAATCCTAGCCTCTGAGAGGCTGAGGCAGGAGGATTGCTGTAAATCTAAGCCAGCCTGGACTGTACTGCAAGACCCCATCCTAAAAACAATCTCAAAAATTACTAGTGGTCTGTTTGTGGGAACACTGTGTGTCCTGTGTGCCATGTGTAATGTCTGTGTATGTTTCTGTATTTGTATATCCCTCCATGTATATTGACTCTTTATACTGGCCCCTGGCCAATTGTGCACACTGTACATTCACCTAGTTTACAGTCTTCTGTATTTATAGTCAACCAGCGTTTCTGAGTCGATATCAACTCTTCATAATGTCTCACACTGCTTAGTGCTTGTCTGGAGTGTGTACTGGTCACACTCATGGGTTTGTGAGCTGTTTCACTTACCATGCCCCACTTCTTTTCAGCTCTGCTTTTCCCCCATCCCAGCTCTCTGTCCCCTTCCATCTGAGAAGTGTGTATTCATCTCAGATGCCCATTACAGAATTAGATCTTTATTTTTTTATTTTTTTACCAGAGATCAAAACTCAGGACCTTGCACTTGCCAGACAGGTACTTATGCCAAGGAGCTGTCTCCCCAGCAAAGTCTTTAAATTTGGGAGTTGATTTCGTTGTGTTCTTTTTTTCTTTGTCTTTCAGACAGGGTCTCACTGTGCAGTTCAGGCTGGCCGTAAGCTCACTTTGTAGCTCAGGCTGGTCTTGAACTCACAATCCTCCTGCCTCAGCCTCCCGAGTGCTGGGATTACAGGCCTGTGCCACCACATCTGGCCTTTATTTGTTCTTGATGGTACAGCTTTGAGAAACAGCTGAGGAACATTTTTCCCTTAACATTATGGATTGTCTCCCACTCCTTATCTTTTTTATTGTTTTAAAGAAAAAAAATTTCAAAACAAGATAATAGAGTAACAACGGTTAACACATTTTTTTTTTTTTTTTGGTTTTTTTTTATTTTTTTTTATTTTAAGGAAGAGTGTACAGGGTGTTCAGAGTCTCATTACTAGATCAGCTTCAGTTTACAGCTCCCAAGCACTGGGATTACAGGCGCATGCCACCATGCCCAGTCTCAATCACCATCTCAGCATACCCTGGGGGCAGGTTTCAAACCCCACCCCTATGCCTGCTTACAGGCATTTTTGGGGTTTTATTTTGGCGGAACTGGGGATTGAACTCAGCCCCTCACTTATTTCACTGAGCCATCTCCCTTGCAGGCACTTTAACCTTCTGAGCTATATGGCCAGCCCTGCATATTACCTTTAAATTACTCATTGTACAAGATACAGGCAAGTAATCGTCCAAACAATATTAGCACTGGGGGCCGGGGAGATAGCTGAGTAGAATAAGCACTTGCCTGGCAAGTGCAAGGTCCTGAGTTCAATCCCTGGTTCCAAAAAATTAAAATTAGCACAAACGTTTTTCAATGGACCAAGAGAAATTAGGAGTAGAACTATCTTAACTATTGCGCATGTGCATGTATGTATCTGTAGCTTTCCCTTTTCCCCCATCCTGGTTTTTCTTTCCTTTTTTTTTCTTTTTCAGTCTTTTATTCATTTATGTATTTGGTGGGTTCTCACTGCACAGCTCGGATTCGTAGTGATGCTCCTGTGTAGGCCTCCCCAGCACTGGGATTAGAGGCATGCGCCACCACTCCCAGTTTCAGTGGCCAGCACAGCGTGCCCATGGTTCTGGCGCTAGCAGAGATCAAACCCTGGACCTTGTACTTGTCAGGCAGGCACTTAGACCACCAAGCTATCTCCCCAGCCTCTCTTCCCTTTTGAACAGTCAAATTTCCCATTTCACAATATTTAGTATACATTTGAATCTGACTTGTTCAGCTTCTCACACCAGGGAGATGATATTTCAGTGTTTACATATGCATCTGGTTTATTTCACTTACGCATATAGTCTGTAGTTGCATCCATTTACCTGTGAAAGTCCCCAGTTTATATTTTTTATGGCTGGGTAGTACTCCATTGTGCAGAAAGACCACATTGGGCTTTTTCTCTGTTCTGCTCAGCTGACGAGCATCAGGTTGTTTCCAGGGGTGCAGCTGTCACCAAGTGCTGCTACGGACATGGTTCACACATCATCATGGTACCCAGCAAGGGCGCAGCTGAGTCAAATGGAAGCGCTTGTCCTAGTTTTTTGAGGAACCTCTGTACTGATTTCCACAGTTGGCTGTGCCAGTCTACGTTCCCAACCAGCAATGCAAAAAGGCTCCTTTTTCCCCACAGCTCCTACAGTATCTGTTATTGGTTGACTTCTTGATACAACAGTCATTCTTTCTGGAGATGGATCTCAGTATTGTTTTAATTTGCATCTCACACATGACCAGCAATGCTGAACATCTTTTCATACTATTTCTTTGCTGTTTGTATTTCTTCACCCGAGAAGAGTGCACTCATCTCAGATGCCCATTGTTGGATTAGGAAATCTTTAAATTTGGAAAGTCTGCTTTTGCTGTGTTCTATGTCCTCAGCAGTAGTCCTTTGTCTGAGGCACAGCTTGGGAACATTTCTTCCCACACCGTGGTTTCTCTTGGTGTGCAAAAGCTTTTTTATATCAGAGCCCAGCTGCTGATTACTTGTGATAGTTGCTTTGAGATTGGGGGTTTATTTGTAAAATCTTTGCCTGCACCAATGTTTTCAAGAGTATTACCTATTCTGTCTTCCAGCAGATTTAATGTTTCTGTTTTAGTATTTGGAGCTTTGATCCATTTCAAATTCAGTTTAGTGTGGTGAAAATATGGGTCCAACTTTAATGTTTGGCAAGTGTAAAACCAGTTTTCCCAGCACTTTTATTAAAGAGGATATCTTTCTTACAGTTAATATGCTTGGCACTTACATAAAAAAAAAGGTGGCTGAGTATGGCTGGAGTTGTTCCTCTTCTAGTCTGTTTCAAGTGAAACATTTTTAAAAAGGTGTGGCTTTTTTGCCAGTAGTATGCTGTTTATATCACAGTAGCTTTATAGTATAATTTTAAGTCACTGATTGTGATGCCTCTTGCCTTGCCTTTGTTGCTCAGAATTTACTATTCTAGGTCTCTTCTGATTCCAAATGAATTTTAGGATTTTCTCTAATTCTATGAGATATACTGTCAAAATTTAAATCAGAATTGCATTATAACAGTTTTGGAAATATGGCCATTTTCACTATTTTGGTTCTTCCTACCCAAGAGCAAAGGATATCTTGATTTTCTGATAACCTCTTCTATCTCCTTTTTCAGAGTACTATAGTTTTCAATTTAGGGGGGTGTTTGTTTTGTTTTGTTTTTAGTAGTACTGGGGATTGAACTTTGCTAGCCAGACAGGCGCTTATTGCCACTGAGCTATATCCCTGGCCCGTTGTAATTATCTAAGAATTTCTGATTTGATTTCTTTCTAGCACCCCACTTATCTGCTCTGTTAACCACTTCAGAGAGGGCAGGTGGTGGCTTTCAGGTTGTCCCACCTCATTGTCCCTAGGTTTGCCTTTGATGAACTGGATGTCTGGGGTTGCGTCTTTTGGTACTGGGGCTCAAATTCAGACTGGGTTGCATCTTGTGTAAATGTCTTTTCACTCTTTTTAAAAAAAAAAAAAAAAAAAAAAGATTAATTCCTGAGTTGCCCATGGTAAGTTGCTTTATCACTAGTATTTACAACTCTTAGAAAATGACTACATCTCAGGTGTAGCCTGGCTTTGTATTTTGAGTCTGTTGCAAGATCCTACCTCTTCACTTGTTGGGGATGACAAGCTGCTGCGTGCTTGGCTCAGCCCCTGGTTGTTTGGCCCTGCCCCACAGTATTTCCTATGACTCTCAGTCTTAGAATTCCAGGAAGAACAATTAGTTAGGACAGTTATGTTACTTCTGGCTATAGTGGTACCATTATTGATAAAAATAGCATCAAACATCCTAGAAAATGACAAACTGAGGTTAACCTTAATTTGTCACCTTTAACCATATGACCTAGATTTGTATAAAATTTAAAACAAACTGGAAATGATATGCAGTATGTAAGCCCTTCAGGCATTAAAATTTTAAAGGGGTTAGGGAAAAAGAAATGGTAGGAAATAAAAGTAAGGCTGGAGGGCAAAGGGGGGGTCACGCTGTCTTTGGGAAACTGGTACAGGAGACCAGCAGGAAAGAGAGAAGGAAGAAATAAAAGGAGAAACACAATGGAACAACCACGAAGAGCCTAGAAACTACACTCAAAAACAAGAGTACACACTGAAAGAGAAAAAAAGAAAGAACAGAGGAAAAAAAAAAAAATAACAGTCCACTTCTAGGTCTTTCTCTGCTGTCACTGGCAGACAACAAAAATCAGAGTCCACATCCATGGGGATTTGTCCCAGCAAGCCAGCAGTAACTTCATGAGGTAGAGGGTAATGTCCATGAGCCTGCACCTTTATTTCCCCTGAAGTTCAGGCTGTATTTTGGCCACGCCAGCCAAGACCAGGCCCAATCAGCTGCAGCTGACAGTGCACCTTCTGTGGGCCTGAGCCCAGCTGGGAGCTGCTGGATGGAGCCAGCAGCCACTCTGAGTTCTGAGCTCAGCTGGCCCTCTCTAAGATGGCTCCCAGCCAGTGGCTCTCAGCTCTCACTGCCACCAGTTAGTGGAGTTCTTCACGTCCACCACGCCCTTCCACTGCTCTCTTTCCATGGAGGCTTCTGGGTTTGAATCTCCTCTTACACAGTGAGTCCTGTCTTAGGGAGATGGCGCCACTGGCTACCTCCTTCCTCTTTGTTCAAGTTTCTCCCTTTACTTTCTCTGTGGGCTTCAGTTCAAACCTGAGATCCTTCCTCAGTCCAGGGGACCAACCTCCCTCCCTCTTTTCCTGGGTTGCTATATTCCAGTGTCTGGATGGCAACTCTCAGACAGGGTCTCTCTGCTGCTTACCACTCCGCCATCTTCCCAGAAGTCTTTCATATTGTCATTTATTTTGCTTATCAAATTTTTGTATTTTGGGTTTCTGATGTAAGAGAAACCATGGGCTATGTAAGCTGGTGTCTGATTTGTTTCACTTATCAGTACGGTCTCCAGGTGCACCCACTTTCCTACAGATGACTCAACTTTTATCCTTTATGGCAGAGTAGTACTCAATCAACTTTTGTATCATAGTGTTTTTCATTTATTAAAAAACTCCTCCTACTCCATCTACAATATATTCCTCAGTGCTTTCTCTGCAGTGTTGTAACATCCACTTTTGGCATAGATCACTCTCTGATCTGGAGTTGGTATTTACATGGGGCATGGCAGGAATCTTTCGCCTCTTCTTCTCTCACCTCCCTTTTTCATCTTTGCCACTGCAGCCAGATCACACAGGAGCAGGTCTGTGTTCAGGCCCTTCTCTTCCAGTTAGTTTGTCTCTATGTGCTCTTGTATGAAATGATTACTCTTAGGAGCTTCATAATGGGTTCTTCTGTGTAATAGATGAAAAGGCCCCTTTTACTTGTTTTTCTTTTGCAGGAGAGTTGTATTACTAGCCTGTTTATCACTCATTTAAATTTTACAGTTATTAAAGATTTTATCCGAACCCTTATTGGAATTTTACCAGAAATACTGTTGGGATTTTGATGGGATTCCAATAAAAGAATCTGAATATTCCTATCTGAGAGTATGGTCGACCTCTGCCTGTTTTAAACTTTCCCTATACAGTCCTGGACATTATATTTATCACTAAATATTTGATATTACTAAATATTTGACATTTTCTATCAAATGGTGACTTGCTGGGTATAGTAATGCACTCTTGTAATCTCAACACTCAGGAGGTTAAGGCAGGCAGGTCACTAGTTCAAGACCAGCCTAAACTATAGAGTGAGACACCGTCTGTGCAAAACGAGAGAATGCAAGTGTTGGCGTCCTCTTATGTCCCGTCAGTCATCTCCCATCCCTGGGATGAGGGAGGAAGGCTTATCTAGGTGATGCACAGGGTTCAGTCCATGGCCGGCTTGCTGCACGGAAGGGCTGGCAGCAGAACAGCACAGCAGGATGCAGCTGCCCCGCCACAGCAGCCAGGGCAGAGATGGGAAGGTTCAGGAACGCGACATGCTCACCTCTGGGCGACATACCCGGTCAGCGCCTTCAACAGGCCCCAACCCTAAAAGCAGCCTGAGCTCTCAACACATCATGCTAAGTCCAGTGGTGAGCCCAGCATCCCGCCACCATCCCACAGCCCCACCAGGAGCACATGAAACATCAGGAGACACTTCAAATCTAAGCCATAACATAGCTAGGTGTGGTGGTGCACACCTGCAGAACTCCAGCACTCGGGAGGCCAAGGCAGGAGGGTCTGTTCAAGACCAGCTGGTGTTACAGAATAAGCTCAAGGTCAGCACATATTAGTCTTCCCATCTCCTTGCCAACTTCTTCTCATAATTTGTTTTCAATTTTTTTAAATAGGGTCTCACCATATAGTCCAGGCTTGCTCTGAACTCCCAGAAGTCCTCCTACCTCAGCCTTCCAAAGTGCAGGGATCACAGGCCGCCACCACACTTGGCTCTGTGTACAATCTTATCTCCAAATACTGGCAGCTGTCTTACTAACACTGGATGATAGACTTCTACTACTTGAATGCAAATATAATGTTAGTCAGGCATGCTTAGTGATGGTAAAGCTTATAATGCCTGTCCATTTGGGGCGACGGCGGTGGGCTGAGGGACGTTCATCATGCACAGAACCATGGGTATGGTCCCCAGCATCACCACCAAAAAACAAGGATATGAAACGGTGTAATGGCACACAACTGTATCCCAGCGCTTGGGAGGCTGAAGTAGGGTTGCCTCATATGCAGAGCCAACCTGGGCTACAGTGAGACCTTGTTTTAAATAACAAAAAGAGGGCTGATTTGCTCTTTGAAAGTTTGATAGTAAGAACTCACCCATATAGCCATCTGGATCTTTATAAGGGTTTTGTAATTGCTGCTTCAATTTTTCTTTCTTTTGAGAGGTTTTCCCAACCTTCAGCTTGTGATCATCTCACCTTAGCCCAGAGCATTGGGATTCCAGGTGGTACCATGATGCCCAGCTTGAATTTCTTTGTAAATTGTGTTTGAGTCAGCTTAAGCTGCTGAAACAAAGCACTATACAGACTGTGGCTCAAAATAAAAATTTACACAAGTGGTGTCACAGCCCTGCTTAGGGTGAATAGTGAGCTTGTCAAAGCCAACCTGATCTATAGCAAGGCTGTGTCTCACAGCACAAAACCACACCTGAAGGCTCTACCCCCATGATCTAGTAACTTCCCAACGACAGTTTCTTAATGAGAATAAATAAGAGTTTCAATGTAGCAATACTGGGGGAGATACAGAATACTCAGTCCTTTGTAAATTATATACAGCTCAGTGCTTTCTATTCTTCCTCTTTCCTGTCGTCTTCTCCGGAGACTCACATTTGCTGGTCTACATCATTGTGTCCATAGGTCTCTAAGGCCTGGTTCTTTCTGGTTTTGAGATGTGGTCTCATGGTATTGCCCAGGTTAGCCCCAAACACCCAGGCTCAAAGGGGTCCTCCTGCATCAGCCTCCAAAGGAGATGGGATTACAGATTCATGCCACGATGATCAACTTTTTCATTCTTTGTTCTAGGTCTTTAACCTGAACCTGATTTGCCCATTCAGATCTGCTGAGCCTCTCCCCTGAAATTTTTGTTGTTTGGAGGATTTCTTTTAGTTGGCTGCTTTCAAACAAATCTCTCTCTGTAGTCTAGGCTGGTCTTGGAAGACACCATCTGGTCCAGATTGGCCACAAACTCCGAGCAGTCCTGCCTCTGCCTCCTAAATTCTGGGATTACAGCCATGTACCAGCACACCCAGATCTGGGGACCCGCTGACCTCAATGATAGTGCTTTTCTTTTGAGAAAAAGTCTCACTATGTATTGTAGACTGTCCTGGAATTTGCAGCAGTCCCGCCTTAGCCTCTTGGGTGGCGGGATCATAGGCATGTACAACCATACCTGGCTTGTGTTTTTCATCTCTAGATTTTCTGTTTTGTTCCTTTTCTCTCTCAAAGACAAAGACAGGGTCTTGCCAGCCAGTTAAAACTGGCTTTCAACTATTTTAATTATTTTAGTTTTTTGTTTGTTTGTTTTGTTTTTTGGCAAACTGGGGAGTAAACTAAAGCCCTTGCACTTGCCAGGGAAGCACTTACTCCACTGAGCCATCTCCCTAGCCCCTTAGTTCATTTTTTGAAACAGGGTCTTGATACATAGCTCAGACTGGCCTTGAATTCAAAGTGATCTTCCTGCCTCAGCCTCCTGAGTGCTAGGATTATGTACCATATCCAGCTATTTTAGTTCTTGTAATGAACTTACATTCTCTAATAAGGTCTATGGTGGGGTTTCTTCAATCTCTGTTGATAGTTTCTGTCCCACAGGGGCCATGCTCTTTGCTCATCTTTTTCACATCTATAATTTCCTGCTCATAAAAGACCTAACATGACATGGCACCCTTGGAAGTCATATTCTCTCCCTATGTTGGTGTTTTCTGTTTGGTGGTTTTCTGAAACTAATCCCTTATGTCTTTGTTCTCTAACATCTAGCCACTGCAGTCTCTGCCAGGATGCCTGGTCATCTTGAGAAACTAAAATCTCTGCACAGGACTGGTGTAGGTGGCACCTGCTGGCATTCTCATCTCCCCTGCAGACTTCCTACCTGGAGGGTTCCCAGGGCAGTGACCTGCTCCCAGCACTGGGCATGGGCATACTAGGGTCTCCCAGCTCCTCAGGGCCCCTACACACAGCTCATGCCCAGCTTGTCCTCTTAAGCTTTTTATTTATTTAATCTTTTTGAGACAGGGTCTTACTAGTGTTCAGGCTGGCCTTGAGTTCACTTTGCAGCCCAGGCTGGTCTGGAACTTAAAACAGTCCCCCTCCAAGCACTGGGGTCACAGGTGTGCACCACGCCTGGCCCTCCTAAGCTTCCGAATTATTTACAGGGTTGCCTCTGACTGCCTCAACACCACCACCACCCCACTAAAGCTGTTTTTTGTTTTAATCTTTTATTCATTTGGTAAAGGGTCCTACCAGTGCAGATTGGTTAGTGATCATTCTGTCTCCACATCCCCAGGGCTGGGATTACAGGAGTACAATACCCCACCTGGTGTAATGCAGCGCAGGGAGATAGCTCAGAGATACAAGTGCCTGCCTGGCAAATGCAAGGTACCAAGTTCTGATCCTGGTACTGCACAGTGCTGGCCCAGAACCAGGTGTGGTGGCGCAAGCCTGTAATCTCAGCACTGGGGAAGTTGAGACAGGATGATCAAGAGTAGCGATACCCTGTATTGAATAAAAAAAAGTTAGTTGCAATGATTTTTGTCATTCTTCCTTGCCATTTTCACTTCAGGTCACCCTGAAATCAGATCGTTTCTTTTTTATGTGATTTCTCTGTAAATTTTCAGAAATGGCTGTCTTTACTATTTTAAGTCTCATCGTGCATCCAGATAGGCACTTCTCTCTTACCACTCTTTATTTTTGCTTTATTTTTCCCTGGTCCCAGCAGATCTTTCCATTTTAATGTCTTTAACTATTTCTCTGTAAGACTCATAGCATTAGCTAGATGGTAACGTTTGTAATTCTTTCATGTTCTTAGGGTTTTGTTGTCTGTGGTACTAGAGAGTGAATCCAAGGCCTTTGTACTGAGCTACATCCCCAGCCAGCCTTTATTATTAATTTTTGAGACTAGATCTCAATGTATTGCTGCTGCATGGGTTGGGCAGAACCTAACCCTCACCCTCACGCCTCGGCCTCCAAGGACACAGCCATGTGCCTCACTACCGGCATTGTTTCAGGCATGGTCACTCTGTATCATGCTGGCCTTGAGTTCATTCTGTAGCGCACGCTGGCCTCAAACTCGCAGCCCTCTGACCTCAGCCTCCCAAATCAGGTGGCTATGGTACGTACCACCACACTGATCTTCCCTATCGTAACTCTCCACTGCCATTGGAGGGCTGCTTTCTGCCTTAGGACAGTCACCATGCTACATGGTCGACCCCAGGTTTTCCCAGTTTTCATTTTTTTCTATATTGCTTCTCTGGGGCCATCCCCAGGGAGAACCCAGCCACTGTGCTGTTTCAGCAGCTTGATCAGGTGGTAACACTAAGTCAGACTGGATTAGTAACTAGTAACACCCCTGTCCCAGGTGCTAGGGGTACAGACCAGGGCCTCAGAAGTACTGGGCAAGACCTGGCCACTGAGTTCCACTCCTAGTCCAACTTCTATCCTTTAAACACTTCATATAATCCCAGTCATGATCGGAAACAGTGAAATCCAAATCTCTGAGTGCTAACATTGACACTGAGTTTCAGGTTTGAACATTTTAGATGAGGAACTACTCAAGTCTTGTAGTCATGCTACAGAAAGACTGGCGAGTCCAGATGTTGAGGGTGTAGAGCAACTGGACCTCAGGATGCAGTGTGGGAACACAAAGCGGCACTACTGCTTTGGAAGCTTTGGTTTCGTATAAACGTGTGCCATACACCCCTATAGTCCCACTTAACCTAGGAGCAATGAGAAAAGGAGACATAAATATGCAGTTCTATTCCTGATAGCACAAAAATCAAAATAACTAAAGGGTGGGCTGGAGAGATAGCTTGGCAGTCTAAGCACCAGCCCAGAAAGCACAGGGACCTGGGTGCAACACCTGGTACCGCATGCTACGCTGGCCCAGAACCAGGCATAGTACTGGGGAAGCTGACACAGAAGAATAGGTCCAAGCTGCCTATCAAGACCCCATACCAAATAAAGTAATAACTAAAGGGTCACCAGCAGACTACATGATGTTACAGCAGGCCAGTACGATGGGAACAATTGAACAGACTGATGCTAGGCACGCTAATGCAGCACGCCGGAAGTCCTAGGCACCAGCCCAGGCCAATGTACCTGGGGGACAATCGGGCAGCCTAACCTGCAGCTCTGCCTGACTTGACAAGACCTGAGATGCTGACTAGGTGATGCAATGAAGTGAGATTTTGGAGGTCTCAGGGAAAGAGAACATTCTGCATGGGAAGGACTGTCAAGCACGTATCTTAAAAGTTGTCATAGTATTTTCTATCATATGTGTTTCCGTCTGTGATGGAGCCACAACCATCAGAAGATAGATTGGCTACCCTTGTATTGTGGGAAGGCAAATGGCATAAGTGCTGTCATATAACCTTCAAGGCTGGCTCAGGAAGGCCACCTTACTGTTTGTGCATCTTTGCTTTTAGAAATTTTCCTGTGGGGCTGGGAAGATGGCTCAGTGGAATAAGCACTTCCCTGGCAAGTGCAAAGGCCGGAGTTCAATCCCTGGTTCCACAAAAAAAAAAAAAAAGTTTTCTGTGATATGCACGTGTATGTTTGTGGTTCGTTAATTGCTCCACTTGGGTAATTACTTTTGTGTCTGGTGATATGGACCATTCCACAAAAAACCAATTAATAAAACCAAGTTCCAGAGACCAAACCCGTAAGGGAGGCTCCGGAGTACGACTGTCACCAGCCAGCCCGGCCAGGTTGTTCTTCCCAAGACACAGGCTGATGCTGTTATGCTGTCCTGAGATTGCTGAATTCATGGCACAAGCACACTTGATTCATACTTTTTCAGGCTCTTGCACTTGCCAGGGAAGTGCTTATTCCACTGAGCCATATCGCCAGCCCTGAAAATGGTTGCTCTGTCCAGGAATCTTAAAGGTAGTACCTGAAGCAAGATAATAACTTAAAATCCCACACTTATTGGTACAGGAAAAGTAGATACTTAATGGTGATTAAAATTTGATTTTCACTAAAGAAGTTCATGATACAATTTAAATGCTTAGTGGCTTGTGTATTTGGTTTTGAGGTATTAGGTCATGTGAAGGTGTGTCTGAGTTCTAGATTGTTGGCCCTGCTGTACAGTAGTTTGGAACAGTTCATTTGCAAAACTTAATTTGATCTGCAGCTTGTTTTCCTTATTAAAAACCTAGTATGAGGGGCTGAGGATAATTCTGTGGTCTAAGTGCCTAACAAACACAAAGACCAAGGTTCGGTGCCCAACACGGAACACTGCGTGCCAGGGCCATCTGGCCACACTGGCCACCAAAACAGCATGGCGGCACATGCCTGTGACACCAGCATTCGGAGGCTGACAACACGAGGGTCCCTACAAGTCTGATCTGTGTAGTGAGACCCTGTACTAAATTCATTACAAAAAAACCAGCATGAGCAAAAGGGCCTGAGAGCACGCTAGACACTCCTAACTGGAGAAGACGACAAAATACTGCTATCAAAAATGTAGATAGAAAACACATGTTGAGGCTGGGACGGCAGTGAATGCTTGTCATCCCAGCACTCAGAAGGCTAAGGCTGGCGAATCGTCACACTTGGCAGGCTGGGAACAGTGACAGGAGTGTTCTGCATGTGTTCTGGACGACGCACCACAGGTATACACATCTGTCCCACTGCATTTGACTTATGTTGTTCTGTACAGCTTACAGTAGCAGGAAGAGTTCCTTGCTTGTAAATTGTACTTCAGTAAAACACTTTTCAAAGACCCATGCCATGGGGTCACCTTCCTTCCTGTCCCTTAATGTGCAGATCCTCTTAAAATGCCTGTGCGGGGCTGGAGAGATAGCTCAGCAGACTAAGTGCCTGGTTTGGCAAGTACAGCGACCAGGGTTCAATCCCCAGTCTCATACATGCTGTGCTAGCCCTGTCCTTGGGGTGAGCTGAACCAGTGACCCAGTCTGAGTATGGTGACACAAACCTGTAATCCCAGGCTGAAAACAGGATCACTATGCTGTGTATTAAGACCCTGTACCAAATACAAAAATAATATATACCTGTAGGGCCAGGCTACAAAAATGACCATGAGCAGAAAGCACTCAAATTGCCCAAGGGGACCTGCCCAGAGAGCTGGATACTGGGCAGGCAGGTGGCACAAACACCTCTGTGTGCACAACCTCACTTTGCATGTAGCACCCAGTCCCTAATTTAGGAGAAATGCCACACAAGTCCACATTCCCAGAGGCTGGACGTGGTTCCATAAAATCTGCCCCAGGCTCACTCAGTCAACAGAGCCATGAACCTGGCTTTTGTGGGGCGAGCTTTGGTGCTCTTTGCAGAACTCACAACCCCAAGCTACACTACACACCTATATTGGAGACAGGGTGTTAATATGTGATCTTGAACTGTGTAGTATTATGTAAATTCCCAGCAATCCTGCCTCCATGCACTATCATACCAAACAAGTCTGGCTTCAAAACTACAACCCTCCTGCCTTAGGCTGACCTACCTTGATGCAGCCATGGAAGCCTGAGGGTAGACTTAAGTGAGGCCCTAAGGCCTCCTTGGCAAAACCAGATGAGAATGTGATGCATGCTCATCTCTGGCTCTGCTCTTCTGGGAGCCCTTGCTGTACCCTGGGATCTATGACCCTTGAGCACCTGGAAAGTTAGGAGAGCTGTAGGGGCCCTGCAGGAGCTGGAGGCCTCACCATCACCACCCTGGGATGTGTACAGCAATGGGGCAGAGGCTGTTACCTGTGAAGGCCAGCCACCTGGGCACCTGACACACCTTTATCCCCTGGCTCAGTTCGGGGGTAATCCTGTGTCCTGTGCAGTGGGGCTGGCTGTCCTAGAGGTTTTGGAGAAGGAACAGCTCCAGGCTCATGCTACCTGCGTGGGCAACTTCCTGATGGAGCTCCTCCAACAGCAGAAAAAAAAGCATCCCATCATTGGGGATGTCAGGTGAGTATGGAGGGTATCCTCACCAAGCACACAGCTGCCAGGGCTCGGAGCCTGGGAGGCATGCAGCCTGCTGTGGCCATATGCAGCCCCTTCCCTCTGCTGCTACCCCCTGGGCTGTACCCATCTCTTCCTACACCCTCGGCAGCTACCTGGGGACAGCAGCCCAGGCCAGCTCAAAGCCCAGGCAGTGAGAGCTGCTGGGCCCCTCACACCTGGCCTCCGGGTGTCACTTTCTCCAGGGGAATTGGGCTCTTCATTGGTGTGGATCTGGTGAAAGACGCAGCCACAAGGACTCCAGCAACTGAAGAGGCAGATTACTTGGTATCCAGGTACTTCCTGAACTCAGGGCTCTGTAGTCCTCTGACCTGTCCATCCACCCTGCCTCTATGCTCCAGGTTCACACTTAAGTGAACTGCAGCACTGGCACTGTCCCTTCTTCTAGAGATCCTGGTCCCAGGACATGGTGGCTCCACAGCACTGGATACCTCCCCAGTCCTGGGTGGCCTGCCAAGAGTGCCTAAGGCCAGCAAGGTGCCTATGCCCAAGCAGGCTGGACTTGTCTTGGACCTTGTGCCACTTGGCAGTGGTACCCAAGGCTCTGCAGTGGCAGGTTGCTTAGCCTTGTGAATGCATGAACCCATTCACAGAAAAGCTTCCTGCCTCAGCACTCATGGGTCACATCCTGCTTGTCTTTCACTTGAACCCCAGGCAGGACCTAAGGCCTTAGGGCTCCTTCGGCTTCTAGTTAGCACCCCTTGTGTTTTTAACTCACCATCCTACCCCTCTCCCCACCAAGGAAAAGCCCTCTGGTGTGGTATCCTTTGCTGAGACATGTGATCCAGGGTGAAGCTTCTCCAGTGGCAATGGCCTGGCTGTAGTCTTGGGACTGAATGCTGGGGTGGCAAGGAGCCAACCCCAGGCCGATTTCCTACTCTCCCTCTGGCAGCTGAGCTATGGGCAGGTAGTCCAGTCCACCTCAGCCACCCTGCCCTGGCACAGAGCTGGCTCCAGCCCAGCATGCTTGGCTACAAAGTTCAAACCTTGTTCTTGCTGGCACTGCTATTGGTACCAAACAGGACAGGAGGCAAAGAGCCAGAAAACAGGATGCCCCACCTCCAGAAGGGGGGTGTAGGAGTCAGAACGAGGCCACAATTACCAGAGCCCTTTTCTGTGGCCACAATATAAATGGGTCTTAGGTTCCTTAAAGCTTTGGAAAAGGTTTCAGTGACCACATTATGCTATCCAATTTGTTGGACGTTATCCACATAAGTCACATGCATCACTACACCATGAGTAAGAGGAAACTTAACTGGCACAAGCCAGTAACCCCAGCACTCTGGGAAACTAGCCGGAGAATCTCTAGTTTGAGTCTAGTCATCATCAGTATGACACCCCACCCCTCAACTCAAACTTTAGGGGGAGGCAGCATCACTATATAGCCCTGCCTCAGCCTCCCAAGTACTAGGGATGGGGTCCTGCTGGTTAGCTCAATTTAAGTGCCTGCTCATGCAGTCAGGCACAGGATGCCGTTGTTGATCCCCAGCCCCACATGCCTTACTAGACCTGACCTTAAAGCAATGTGAGCCAGCCCCCCCCCCCCAAAAAAAAGTCTTTCCAAGTGCTGGGGTTCAGGTGTGTGCAGACTCAGAATTTTCTTAAACAGCTGGGGATGCAACTCCGTGCAAAGCCCCCAGAGCTCCTCCCTAGTACTGCAAAGAGAAAAACCAGGTGGTAAACTCTCAACTGTGGCATAGGCCACCAGCAGGCAATCTCGATGGGCTCAACCCAAGGCTCTGTACATGCTTCGGCTGAGCAAGGAGATGCTGAGGCTCAGCTAGAGATTAGACATGCCTTTGGCAATGATGGGCACCAGGCTCAGGCCAGGCCGAAGAAGGCCTCGAGACCAAGCGAAGGTGTGTGCTTTCCTTGCAGGCTGAAGGACTACAACATCTTGCTGAGCACAGATGGCCCTGGGAGGAATGTGCTCAAGTTTAAGCCACCCCTGTGCTTCAGCAGGGACAATGCCCAGCATGTGGTGGCACGGCTGGACACCATCCTGACAGGTGAGTAGCGCAGCCACCCATGGGTCCCTGTAGCACAACATGGTCCATGGCAGAACTCCCCAGCTCCTGGATGTGCTGTCTTAAGAGTCCCAGGCAGTGGTAGCTCAGGTGCCTGGAGAGGTGTCATGTGGGGCGCAGGTTTGTACTTGCTGCACTGGAGCAGCTGTGCTGAGGCTGCTGAGTGGCCATAATATCCAGCTGAACTGCAGGGAACGTGCCAGTCCTAGTCACTCTGGAAGATCCAGGCCAGGCTGGGCCCTAGAACCTATTTAAGGGAGATCTCTGCACAGAGGCTGTGTGACATGCACAAAACTCGGCCCCTAAACAAAGACTGTGTCACGCAAAGCAGGGTCACAACACCAGCAGCACCCTCTCCACCACTGACTTCCAGGCTGACCAGATACATGTAGGCCCAAGGACATGATGCTCACATCCCCACTGGCGGTGGCAGGCTGCAGACCCTAGTGGTTTGGAGTTCCTAGATGGCCACAGCCCACAAACACAAGAACAGGGCTAGCAGGTGTGTGAGGGTGAACCACAAAGCCCATGGATGCCGCTTTCGCAGGTATGGAAGAGACACTGAGAAGCTGCGAGACTCTGAGGCCTACAGCCTAAGCCAGCCAGCAGCCGCAAACCCATCCTCCAGGTGAGTAAGCCCTGCAGCTGTGCTGAGACCCAGATGCGTCCCACACCTTAGACCCTGAGCACCCTGGCAGCCCGCAGAATACTCAAGTCGTGTCCCCTTCCTCAGCTTTCTGAGGTGGTACTGCCACACAGAGAGCATACCTGAGTGGGTGAGCCAGTGGTGGCAGCCCTTCCCTCCACTCCTCTGGGGATGGGGGCACTGAAGCTGGAGGACCCACTCCCCCACACACTGGAGCACAGCTGGCCTGGCTGTCAGCTGTGCTGGCAAGGAGGCCACAGCAGTGTCCCTGGCAACCCGCTCACAGCCACCCCACACTCACCCAGGCTTGGGGGTTTTTACAATTTTATTTCAAAAGCTTGGATAGCTTCAGTATCCAGGTCGTGGCAAAATCAGGACACGTGTAAAATACCTTACAATACATTAGATTCCCAGAGGTACCAAAAAGTACAGTAAAATTAACACTTCCGTTACAGGAAATGTATGACACAAATAATATAAAATTAAAAGGTGAAAAAAGGTGACACTGGTTTCCTAAGATACAGTTGACTCTTTACAACCAGGGTCCACAGGTCTGGGCTGTAGAGCGGCAGCAGGAAGCGGACCCTCCACTCTGGTTCTGAGTAACCTGTTAACAGATCAGCCCCTAATGCCACTCTGGCCCGAGACACCACACGCTGCCTAAAACTAGAGCTCTGCAAATAGTAAACAGGAGAGTGATTTCCAAGGGGAAAATTTTAAATAAGATGCACAGGGGGTAGGCCATAGAAAGTTTGCCAAGTTAAATTTGGTACATAATTGTGTTTACTCCGTATCCAAACAAAGCGCGTGCGGTCAGTCGCCGGCTGCTCCTGCCGCCACCTCAGTATGGCTTGTAGTTATTCTGATGGCCACCGCGTCGCTGGCTCTTCCCGTAATTTGTACTACCCTGACCTGGAGACAAGAACAAGTAGCAAGTACTACTTACAGAGCATCTACCCTGTGCCAGGCGCTTGACATACATCCTCCTGATCAATCCTCAAACCTTCCCCGCCTGACCACAGCCTGAGCCAGACTTGTCTGACTCCAAAGCCCTGCTGCAGTGGCCCCTGCACTGTCTAACTTGCCTCCCCGGAGGGAGTGAGGGCGCCCTCTCTCCTACTTACTGTAGTCGTAGCCGGGGCCGTAGCCGTAATAGCCATAGGGCGAGTAGTCGTAGCCGCCATAGCCGGGCCCGTAGCCCTGCTGGTAGCCGTAGCCCTGGTTCCAGTAGTTGCCGTAGCCCTGATTCCAACTCTGACTCTGACCTGTGGGGGGAGCAGGGCACAGGGGCCCGGGGACCGTTTAGCACACGCAGGAGCTAGGATGGAGGAAATCCTGCCCTTTGGGTGGCGGGGTTACTATGGCAACTCAAGCAGAAGCCAAGGGCCTGCTGTGCGGTGTAGAGGGCCCTGGGCCCAGCCCTGCACCCAAGACCCTATTGGGAGCCAGATGTTAACTTCCCTCACACTCAGATGGCTACTCGCTCATTAGCCCACCCACCCTGCAGCTCGGCCTTGAAGATGCAGTTCAGGCTTTGGAGTCAGAGGGCCTGGGATGGAAGCGCCTGGCACAGCTCTGCCCTACCCTTTGGCCCCACCCAGCCCTGGGTTTCCCAAATCTCAAGACAGCCACGGAGCCAAGCACAACCCAGCATGCCAACGCGTTCTCTCTGCAGTGGGGCCCCAAGCAGGACTAAGCCAGGCTCCCCCAGTCCAAGGAGCCACAGAGCACAAGCACATGGCTGATCCGGAAAACCACTCCCATTTCCACCTCGCATTGCCAGCCCACCACTGCTACAGGAAAACGCCAGGAGCTGCCCAGAGACAGGCACGGAAGACACCCTGCAACCAAGGAGAGGACCCATCTTCATCCAGATTCCACTCACCTCCACCTCCGCCACCACCGCTGCTGCCTCGGTTCCCTCGGTTGCGGTTTCCACGGCCCCCTGAGCCATACTGCTGCTGCTGATAGACCTCTTTGGGCTGGGCCACCTTGATTTCACACTAGAAGCCAAGAGGACAGCGGGTTAGACTGCGGGACAAGTCAGCCAGGCGAACACACACCTTCATTATGACAAGCAACTCAAGACGACAAGGCAGAACCCTCTAAGAAGAAAACACAATGGGGGAAAGCACTTCTAGCCTAGAAACTTCTGGAACCACAATCAAGGACCTTTCTGATGAGACCCTTTCCTGGAAGAATGCACTAGGGTTACACATCTCAGCCCAGAACAGCAGCACATGATGGCTCAGTGGAATAAGCACTTGCCTGGCAAGTACAAGGGCCTGAGTTCAATCCCCGGTTTGGGGGGGGGGGGGGCGCAGTCAGAGCAAAGTGGGTGGACAGGCCAGCGCTGCTCTGATCCTAGGGTCAAGAGGGCCAGGAAGTTCTCATGAGATACTAGGCCCTATGGAGACTTGACCATTTATCCCATTCAAGCTCCTGTGACTCTGCCCTCCACCTGACGAATGAATTAAGTCTTGGATTAAGTCCTACCATGACAGGGACGGCCCAAGGTTCTGCACCCCCCACCCCAGGTTCCAAGCTCCAAGTCAGTTTCTTTTCTGCCCATTGAAAGGGGTAGTGGTGTGGATTTCAGGTGCTTCTGCTTAATAAACTAAAGCAATGTAATTGTTTTCTATCCTGCTTAATTAAAAGTACTGAATATACCCAATTCAGTTTCTAAGAGCTACTAAGCTGCGGCTCCAAAAGCTTGAGGCTCTTTCCTATCACTTCTCACTGGTGGTACAGATAAAAGTCTTTCCGCTTAATTAATGACCCACCTAACTGCCCTATTATGCACACTTGAGGACCTTTTTCTTTCCCCCTTCCGTACCAGGGATTGAACTCAGGACCTGCTTGCAAGGGAGCCATCTCCCTAGACCTTAAGAGCCTAATTAAAAGTTTTCTTTGCCTGGTACTGAAGACTGAACCCAGGGGTGCTTCGCACTTAGCCACATCCCCAGCCCTTTTGTTTTGCCCCGTTTGAACAGTCTTCCCAAATTCTTAAGCTGCTCGCGCTACACCCAAGGTGCAATCTTGCTCACTCAGGCCTCAGAGCACTAGAAAGACAGGCATGACCCTAAGCCTGGCCCTAATCCCAAGCTTCAAGAACTCCCTTTCAGGATCCCCACCTTATCTGGTAGCCACTCCTACCCTGGCAATGAGCTGCCCACACCCTGCCACACCCTTACCTCCTAACTGCCAGCTCAAAAATTAAAGCTGTTCCAGCCTTCAGAGGAACTACACATCTCACTGTATGCTTTCACATTTGATGGCTCAAAACCTGGATCAAAGGGGGTCAGAGGCCTTAGGGATCTTGGACTGGGGCAGATGACTAAGGCAGTGCCCAAACTAGACAAGAGGCAGCTAAGTTCTGGGGCAGAAACAGCTTTATCAGAGAAGGAACAGACCTTATTCAACACACCCAAGGCTGTAGCTCTCAACAGTGGCCACCCTTAGCTTTACATCAGCAACACAGACTATTTCCTCAGGATGCTCCATTCACAGAAGCCCCATTTTATCCTCAACCTTCCCCAATCCTACTAGCCCAGGAGCCCTCTGCAAGCCAGGCCCACCTGTACTATCAGAGAGGACCAGAACCAATACAGCCCAACCCCTCCTGCTCCTGCCAGAGCTGGCCCTCCAGAAGAGGCAGACAGGCATGTGGCTTAGATACCTCACCTTGCTTCCACTGATGGTATGGAACTTTTTCTCCAAAACCTTCTTCACAGGTTCCTCTTCTTTAAAAGTTATGAAAACAAAACCTCGTCTTTTGTTCAACTTGGGATCCATTGGAAGTTCAATGGCTTCAATCTGTAAAAATTATGAGCAGTACTCAGAACCAAAGCCCCCCACATCTCAGGAAACATCAGAATGCACAAGAAAGGACCTACTAGAGGCCAGAAGAGTTAAGTCTTGCTGAGGATTCAGCCAGCCAAGGTAACTAGAATAGGCAACGCACTCACCTCCCCAAAATCGCCGAAGTACTCCCTGATCTTTTCTTCAGTGGCTTCAGGATTCAGGCCCCCGACAAAGATTTTCTTCACAGGGTCCTTCTTCATGGCCATAGCTTTCTTGGGGTCAATGACCCGGCCATCCAGTCTGTGTTCCTTTTGGTCTAGGACCTGTTCCGTACAGATAGGATCAGGATGCAGCTTAAACCAAAAGCACTCCACAAGGCACACACAAACCATGCTTCACCCCTCCAAAGTGGTCCAGCCAACTTCTCCACGCCTGTGCCTAGGCTGGGTCCTCTCTTCCCACCACGAAGCCCAGCTCAAGCTGGAGACAGCCCCTGGGCCTGGAATCCTCAGCCTGGCCTACCTAACTACATCACCTTTCCACTTAAGATTTCTCCAAGCCTTAGGATTTTTTTTCCTGTAAAATCTAAATTGCCTATCCTCAGGGCAATCTTGGACACTGTAAAGTGTTTAGCACCATGCCCAGCAATGGGTAAACAAAAAGGTAATCAATGCTCACGGTCACCTTCCTGAACCACTCCATAATACCTCCCCTTATACCCCATTCCTTCAAACAGAAAGCTAAGTTGCAGACCACTAGCCCAAAGCATTCCACCACAGTAGCGCACAAGCTAATGGGCTGTCTGTTCAACACAGTCCCATCTCCGTGAGAACACGTTCCTCAGCTTACCTTTTCCACACTGGTAGCATCTTTAAAGAGGATAAACCCAAACCCTCTTGACCGTCCAGTATTCGGATCCATCTTTATTGTACAATCAACGACCTCTCCAAATTTAGTAAAATAGTCCTTTAAGTCTTTTTTGCTCGTATCCCAGCTGAGACCACCAACGAACATTTTCCTGAAAATGGTAGGGTAGGACACACACCAAATGTTATGTGAGGTATGATTCCAAACAGTACTAGCCAAGCTCATCTTTTTATGTAAGTATTACAGACCTCATCCCCTGGAACAAAATCCACACCAAACCAAGGGCGCTACTAAACCTGCCCTGTAATCTCAACCCAACCTGGACCCCACTGCCGCCCCAACCCAATGTGAGTCCTAAGCCTATAAAGCCAACACCCCGCAGAGGTGGGGGCCCTGAGCCTGACGACTAGAAACTATCGCGCCTTGCACAACCACAGAACTCGGGGGCAGCGCCCCTTCCGGTCTGCACCTCCCCGCAGCGAACTGCGAGGAACTCCGGGCTTCCTGGGGCCCAGACCGCGCCGGTTCAGACCCTAGCTCCGCCCCCGACAAGAGGCGGAGGAGGGAGGCCCGGGCCGCCGCGCGCCAACTCCACCCACGCTGCCTCGACTCGGCCTGCGACCCGGCCGGGCCCGGCGCCGTCGCTCCGCAACTTGGACCGCCCGGCCGCCCGCACTACCCGGCCGCAGCGCGCCGGCGGGCCCAGCGGTGCCTCGACCGCCCCGACCAACTCCGGCCAAGTCCGGCGCGGGCCCGGCCCGGCCCGGCCCGCCCCTCCCCCCGCCGCGTGGCGCCAACAAAAGGCGGCCCCGGAACAAAGGCGGCGCCCCTGCCGCCGCGCAGCACCTACCCTGCGTCTTCCTCGTTCTTGCTGGCGTTGATCTGGTCGCCCTCGGCGCCGTTCTGGTTCCCGCTCGGCGGCGCCGAGGCTCCGCCTCCGGACCCCGCCGCGGCCCCGCCGCCGGCCCCGGCTGGCGACTCGCCCTCGGGGGCGGCCTCGTGTCCGTTCTCGGTGGCGCCCGCCGTCTCCATGGGCTGTTCCTCACCCGCTTCCGACATGGTAGACCCGGCCGGCCAACTCCTGCAGCGAGCGGACGGCGCGTCAGGCGGGCACGCTCCTCTGGCTCCCACCCGCCGCCCGCGGCCCGCCGCCCGCGGCCCGCGGCCCGGCGCTCACCTCGCCGCCGATGACGCCGCGGGGCCCGCTCGTCCCCCCGCCCGGAAGGCGCCGCGGGCTCGGCCGCGCTCAAGCTCGCGCTGCCCCGACTTCGCTTCCGTCCGCCGACGGAGCCGCTCCGGCCGAGTTTCCGCCTCGGCCGCCGCCGCACAGAACACAGCGCCCGACTCCGGCCCGCGCGCTACCGCCGCTTGACAATGCCGACTCGTGGCGCCCTTTATAATGCCGGGACCAGGCGCACCTCGCAACAAACTGTGTGCTGATTAGCTAGCTGCGCACGTCACTCAAGCTAGCACCGGCTTCCTATTGGTCTCGACGACGCGCGCGCTCTAGATCCGGGCGGGCTTTGTCCTCGTTTTAGAACGCGCGCGAGTCGGGGCGCTGCGGCGGGTCCGAGCCGGACAGTGGGGTAGTGTCTCTGCACAGCGGCTCTTCGCACAGCGGCTCCGCGCCCATCCCTGCGGTCCACAGCCGTCCCACACTGCCTACCTCGGCCGCCCCAAAAGAAAAAACTGGGCGGGACGAAATCTCGAATCGCGGTCGCCCGGATGGAGAAGCGGAGCGGAGCTTCGGCGCGGGGCGGGCGCGGAGGGTCCGCGACCGTCGCCTCCTCGCTGGCCTCCGGGCCCGGAAGGCGGCGCTCCGCCCTCGCCCCTCCCCCCGCCCACCCCTGGTTTTGGGCCGGGTGTCTGGCGCCGAGAACGCCTGGCACCTCTTCACTTCTGTTTACTTAATTTTTTGCCCTTTAAATTCATGTACTTTTAGCCTGGCGTGGTGGCTCACACCTGTAATTCCAGCTCTGCGGAGGCTAACGCAAGAGAGGTTCGCCAGCAGTTCGAGGCCAGACTGAATTACCCAGTCTCAAAAGACCAAATAAATGCATAAATTCACGTCGGTTTTTTTGCTGAATTTGTGTCTTAGAACACACTTTCTGTGAAAGCATGTATTTTGGCGTTGTTATTGGCACATAGTCCCAAGCCCTAAACAAGGGGATTTTCCATGACAGCCAAGTTTTCAGGTCAGTGAGGATCTGTTCCCCGAAAGAGGCCCATCAGCGCGGAGCACCGGCGGCCGGCGCACAGGTGCGCACTGGCGTTCACGCCCGGCACACAAAACACACTCTAGTGTGCAGCCGTGCGTCCTCGGATACATTCTTACTGTGTTTTAATTACACGAATTCCTTTCGTCCGAGCTTGCCTGCCAGATGTCGCTCCAGTGGACTGGCCCGTTCCAGATAGCCGCTGCCCCCTCGGTGACCAACTGTGGCTCCCGCCAGAGTAATCTAGACCGCGAGTCATCACCGGATCGATCGTGCCACTGCGCTTGAAACCCTGAGGAGGTACTGGGTCTGACAGGGTGGATGCCACCAAGACACTTAGGGCCCCAGGAACGCACCCGGCTTGGGCTGAGATGGGGCCTGTGCAGTGTGCGCGCTGCCCAGCGTGAACAGAGCAGCCTTGGCTGATTGCCGGTCCGAGTTGCCCCAGCCCGGCTCCCTGTGGCTCTCCAATCAAATGTCCAGGGGTTTTCCAACGCCCACCTTAGGTGGCCTTTCCTCTTCCTGCTCCCTTTGCCTGGACTCTCTGCTCCAATTCCTGCTCCTCCCTCTGTGTTCTGGGTCCACCCGTGTCCCTGTGCATGTGTGTTCAAGTCCAAACTGCAGGTGGCTGTGAATGTGAGCCTGTGTGGAAACAGGATCTTTGTGAGAGTAATCAAGTTGAGATGAGGTCGGCGAGGCACAGTGAAACCAGAATGCCAGCTGGTCAGCAAGCTGAGCAGGAGGAATACAAGTTCAGGTCTGCATGGGCAGTTTATTGAGACCCTGTCTCAAAATTAAGTAAAAGGCTGGGATGTGGGCCAGTGATAGAGCACTTGCCTGGCATGCACCATGTCCTAGGTTCAACAACAACAAAAGTTGAGGTCCTGTTGGGCTAAGGTGGGTCCTCAATCCAAGCACTCAGGAGGCTGGGGCAGGATGGACAGAAGCTCAAGACCAGCCTGAACCTCATACTGAGAACATGTCTTGGGCCAGGGATATAGCTATAGCAGCACAGCACCTACCTTCCAAACACAAGGTCCTGAGTTCGATTCCCAGTACCTGCTCCCCTCAAAACAGCATGTCTCAACAGAAAGGAGGAAAAGAGGGGAAGTGGGGACAGACAGCTGTGCTGGAGGGGCACGCCTGTAACCCCAGCAGGACAGTCACTAGTTTGAGGCTGGCCTGGGCTATACAGTGAGTTCTAGGTTGGTTTGCAGCAGCAGCATTAAAAGTTAGGGAAGGTGTTTCTTTCTAGGAATCTCAGCAGGAGTGGACCCTACCAGCACATTGATTTTGAATATACAGTTTACAGAATTGTGAGAATAGATTTCTTTCTTTCCTTCTTTCATTTATTTTTTGAGGCAGGGTCTTACAAGCTGGCCTTGAACTCACTGTGTAGCTGGCCTTGAAATCCCAGTAATCCTCCTGCCTCAGCTTCCTAAATGCTGGATTACAGGCATGCACCACCACGTCTGGCTTAATTATTTTTTTGTGGTGTTATGGACTGAACCCTGTGCCTTCACAATAGTTACCAATAGCGTCAACTTAAATAGGAAACACCCAACCAGCTGGGTGAGCACAGTTCTGGGTGTGGGCGACAGACCTGCCATGAGGGTGGAAGCCCAAGCTGGCATAGATGGCACCAACCTACAGGCTTGGGGCCTGCATGGGATGTGAGAGAGGTATGCTTGCTTCTGCATCTTTGAAGGAGCTCCTGTCTTTGCCTTTCAGTTTGGTTGATCTTTTTAATCTTTATTTTTTTTATTTATTATATTTAGTACGGGGCATACAGGGTCTCACTACATAGATCAGACTTGTAGTGCTTTTCCTGTTTACAGCCTCCCAAGTGCTGGGATTACAGTGCGTGCCACCACGCCAGTCTGTCTCAATCACTGTCTCAGCATGCCATGGGGTGGGCCAGCACGGTAGGCCTAAGCAGGCCGCTATTTGGCCAGCCCTTTATTTTTTTTTTTTTAATTTTCTTAGACATGGGCTCTCACTATGTAGTCCAGCTCACGGTTCTCCTGTCTCAGCCTCCAAGTGGTTTACAAGTGTGTGCCGCCATGTTCTGATTTTTTTTTTTTTTTTTTTAGTACAGTGATACCTCAGTTTATGAATTAATTTTACAACTTTGGAGAAGATGACTGTGTTTGTGTTCATGTGTCAGACTTGCCATGGTCATGTTTGTCCCTCAGTGGGGAGTTTGTGAATAGAAAACTTTGCCAAACGCTTTTGTGAACAGAAGTGTTTGGGAACAAGTGATCATGAAGCAAGGCCTGCCTGTGTGCGAATTCTAATATAATTAAATGTGTTCCTCTCATGAGCCCTAACTGACACAGCTACAGCCCCAGCCCTTTCTTATTTTGAGAAGTCTCAACACATTGTTCAAGCTGGTCTCAAATGCACGATCCTCCTGCCTCAGCTTCCTAGTGCATCAGGATTATACATACCACTGCGCTCAGCTGAGAGAATACATTTCCATTACTAGCCACTCAGCTCATGGTTCTTGGCTACAACAGCCCTAGAAAACTAATACAACATCCATCAGAGCTGGTGTCATGGCGCAAGCTCGTAATCCCAGGACCCAGGAGGCCGAGGCAAGGGAATTCACTTCCAGTTCAAGGCCAGCCTGGGCTACACAAAGTTCAAGACCAGACTAACTACCTAGGGAGACCCTGTCACAAAAGAAACTCAAACCATCAATCAGACAAGTGTGTCCTGCAGCAATGAACGGCCGCCCTGGCCATATGATATTTAAATTGATCCTGACCGATGTGGACCAGCACCAGTGTGTGTCCTTCACCTTGGTCCCTCCAAGGGGCGCCCTTCATCACCTAGAAAATGAGTGAGGCTCTTACTGGAGGTTGCCACGTGCGTGGTGGGCTAAGATTCGTAGACAGGCCTGCATGGCATTTCTTTTTCCAGGGATAGGGATCAACCTCAGGGCCTCAAACATGATAGGTAAGTGTCCACTGAGCTGGAAGAATATTTTTTTACTTTTTTGTGGTACTAGACTTGAACCCAGGGCCTTCACACTGAGCTACATCCCCAGCCTTTTACCTTTGGTCTCACTAAGCTACCCAGGCTAGGCTCAAGTTTTGGACCTCCCGCCTCACCTCTCCTCATTGAGGAGGATGGGCCTGTGTGAGCTGCGAAGCCACACCCGACACCCCGAAGTATGAAGGGGTGGTTTGCTTTGTTTTGCAGTATGTAGAGGTCTCAAGCCATAGTGGGCTAGCTCCAAGGCAGGGCCACATGGCTGAGGAGAAACAGTCCATGGCAGGGTAGCCAGCAGCAGAGAGATGGGAGGTGGAGGGACAGACTCTTCCAAACCATGCCTGTAGTGACCACCTCCTCCCACCGTCACACCCAGCTATACACTCACCAGTGGACTCATCTGCATGCATCACACACACTCTCTCTCTCTCTCACACACACACACAAGGTCCAGTCACCTATCTCCAGAAATGCATGCTTTGGGGGCCATCTAGACATATGCCATGATACCAGGCCTGGCACCCCTGGCAAGCACTGGACTACGTGGCCACATCCCCAGCTCACAGGAGTCTCTCAAGTCTAGGAGTCCCAGCCCAGACTGGACAACTTAGTGAGACCTGCTATCAAAATAAAAATAACAGGGGCCAGGGAGACAGCTCAGTAGAGTAAGTGCTTGCCTGGCAAGCGCAAGGGCCTGAGTTCAATCCCTGGTTCTGCCAAAAAAATAAAAATAAAAGTGAGTAGGGATATAGCTCAGAACAAAGGCCCTGTGTTGAACCTCCAGTACAGAAAGGGACAGAGAAAGAGAGGGAGGCAGGCAAGGCAAACTATATGTTACCCATGCTGGAGTTGATCTCCTAGGCTCAAGTAATCCTCCTGCCTCAGCCTCCAAGTAGCCAAGACGATCAGCATGTGCCACCATGCCTATGTGTGCCGCTATCACTTGGATGGCACTCCAGGTAGCACACATGGGACAGGGCAGATTTGGCGGTCCAGTACTGTAGTCTTGGTGAGGCTGGGGAAGGCTTGTTTTCCCTTTCAGAAGGGCTTCCTAGAAAGACCAGCCTTAACTGGGCATAGGGGCACAGAGGTATGATCCCTACACTCTTGAGGGGTGGAAGCAGGAAGATCCCAAGTTCAAGCCCAGCCTCAGTGAGATGCTCTTTCAAAATGAAAGACAAATCACTAGAGGTCCCCTTCAGTATACAGTGTGCAAACATAAACCCAGTGCCCAAGTCTTGGCTCTTTATCTCCGCTCTCCCTGGGTTGGCCTCTGCGTGGCCCACCCCTTCTCACTGAACCTCAGGTTCCGATTAGGCAACGACTCAACTTCCTCCACTGTTGGTGCCTGTGATGCCCCAACACGGCAGAGCCCTCAGGACAGACCTGTTCCGTGAAGGCCAGACTGGAGTCAGCCATTTCCTGGGTGAAGGCCAGACTGGAGTCAGCCATTTCCTGGTTCTGGTTCTGCTACCGGAGCCTCCACCGCAGGCAATCAGAGCTGCACCTGGCGCCAGGCACCCATTGTCCCCTGGCACTCAGGAGGCCGAGGTGGAGGAGTTGGGCTCACAGGAGCTGCAGACCAGTCCAGGCACAGTGGCGAGACTTCATCTCACGAAGAAACAAAACTCCGCTGGGTTCTCAGCTGCAGAGAACATCCTGTGCAAGCTGCAGGAGTGTGGGAGAGTCATTGCTCATACCCGCAAGCCACCTGCTCCCAAGGCCTGCCTTCTGCTGTCAACCTGTGCTCAGGTCGGACCGTGAGGGAACGTTCATCAGGGCATGCTCCAGCTAATTGCTGCAAGTTTGAGGCCAGCCTGGGCTACAAAGTTGAGCTCAAGGCCAGCCTGAACTGCATAGCGAGACCCTGTCTCATAAAACCAAAAAGAAAAGAAAAAAGAGTGGGTGGGGAGGATCAGGTTTGCAGAAAAGGTGAAGGTGGTGAAGGTTCATTCAGCCCACAGCCCCAGCCACCTGCCCCCAGGGGAATGACCAATCCAGTAGAAAGTGCCCGTGATAGGGACCCAGAGGAAGGCATGGAGCCCAGTCAGGAAGCTGGTGGGGAAGGACAGGCTCCCCAGGGTGGGGGCCTGGGCTACACCACAAAGGTGGAGCAGAGCCAGCGTGCTGAGGTGGGAGAGGAGCAAGAGGCAGTAAAGAGGTCAGTCGGGAAGGGTGGGAGGAGCTAGGCGCCCGCATTGGCCCACCAGGCGGGGCTGAGCCCAGCTCTGTGCAATCGAAGGGTCAGAAGTCAGCGTGTTCTGCTGCAGCAACCAGGAGCGGGGAGGCTGAGGCAGAAAGATTGCGAGATCCCAGCCTCAGCTACTTGTGAGACCTGGTGCTAAAACTGAAAAAGGCCGAGGGTGTAGCTCAGCACGAAGGCCCTCAGTTCAATCCCTAGTAGAGGAGGGAGAACACCTGGGGGCCAGAAGGCATTCGGAGAGGCCACCGCAGCCCCCTCAGTGCTCCTCATCCTTCTCCAGGGAGCAGGGCCTGGCTCTGGGTGGGGCATCCCTGGTGCCACGCCCCTGGCCTGTGCAGGTCCCCAGAAGCTCCTGCCGCTTAAAGGAAAACAGCCTAACTTCTCCAGTTCCATTTTGCCCTGTGGTTTCCAGTTTTGCCCATTTTTCCGGAACATCTAACTGCATGCCTCGGTCTCCAGGGTGATCCGTACAAAGATTTCCCTCCCCAACCCCACAGCAGGGAGCGCTACCACCAAGAGGGAGCCGGGCTCGCTGGACTTGGTCCTCTGCACTCCTCCATGCAGGGTGGCTCCAAGGTGAGGGCACCAGACCAGACCCACAGGACCCTTGTCAGGGAAGAAGCCAACCAGGGTGTGGGGTGTGAGGCTGGAGGGCAGGCCCAGCCAGCCACGGGAGCCGCGTGGGCCTGTTCAGCTGGGTCTGGGGTGAACGCCGGTACCACGAAGTCACACGGGAATCGAAGCTACACCCTGGAACTTTTTTCCTTACTTTTCGAGACAAGGTCTCACTAGATGGCTCCCCTAGTGTCGAGACCCTCCTGCCTCAGCAGCACAGAGCGCAGGGACTGAAGGTCACCGTACCTCAGGGAGTCTTCCCACTGCCCAGGCACCTCAGGAGGAAGTGTGCACTCCTTCCTCAGTGCTGAGCCCAGGGCTGTCCCACTGAGCTATGTCCCTGGCTCCTTTTAAATTTTTTGAGATAGGTTTTCACCATGTTGCTAAATTTCCAAGGCTGGGCTTACACTCTCTGGCACTGTGCTCCTCTTTTTCTTCCCTCTTTCCTTTTTGCCTGCCTGCTTTTCTTTGCTCATTCCTTTCCTTCTTCCCTCCCTCCCTCCCTCCCTCCCTCCCTTCCACAGGGTCTGACCCTGAACTCATTACTTAGCTCAGGTTTGTCTTGCACTCACCGTGTCTTGCCTCAGCCTCCTGAGCACTGGGATTACAAGTGTAATTACAAATTGGGTTTGAATTGTCAACCCTCCCGCCTCAGCCTCAAGCGCACAACAGTGTTCGGCCGCACTCCTTGCTTCTGTCCCCTCCTAGGTGCGCCTAGCTTATTTCTCCTCCTCCAACCCCATTCCCTAGTGAACTCCAGAGCCCCATCCACTGCTCCTCACACCAGCACTAGCCTGGCCCCACTGCTAGTGAAGCCTGCACTGCACAAGGGGGCACTCACTGGCACCCGCAGCACAACTTCAAATGTCCCAGGGAGCATGGGGGGCCTGCTGCTACAAGTACTTGGAAGGCTGAGGCAAGAGGATCACTTGAGTCCTAGAGTTGGAGACCAGCCTGCAACATTAAGCAAGATCCTGTCAGAAAAACAAAAGAACCAAGGACCTCAACGTGAAGATCCTAGGTTCAAACCCTATCCTCGCGCCGCCATACCTGACTACCACCACCCAATGAGAGGTACGTTGGCTCACGGTTTCATCCAGGCAGGATAGTGCGCACAGGGGCCCAGCACCCAAAGCAGAGGGGAGAGAGGGGGGCCTGGGCTGAGCGCTTCGGGCCACCTCCCAGCCAGTCCACTTCTGGCAGCACCTGGTAGCACTGAGCTCCCTGGGCTCCACCCAAGCTTGTGAGCACACAAGGTCTTGGGGACCACTGGGTGTGGTCCCTAGCAAATGCCCCTGCGGTGCTGGGCCTCTATAGGCTCAGAGCTGGCTGGGAAATGCGTGGGACTTCTCAAAGAGCACATCGCAGCACAGCGCCAAATAATCCCAGGAGGCCGGATGGAGCCGCCCTTTGCTCGGCCAGATGTGGGCACCAGGACACAGCGCCGCCGTGGGGGCCGACCTGCGACCTGCGACCTGCGTCTCCTAGGCACAAAGTGCACATTTGTTTTTGTTTCTCCTTCCCCTTCTTTGGCCTAAGTTTGTTCTACAAAGCTAGTTAGGGGCTGGGGAGATGGCTCAGTGGAATAAGCACTTCCTGGCAAATGCAAGGGCCTGAGTTCAATCCCTGGTTCTGCCAAAAAAAATAAATAACTTAGCTCCATAATACCAGCACTCTAGGAGGCTAAAGCAGGGAGATTGCTAGTTTGAACCTAGCAGAGCTAATTAAGTCCCTTAGCAAAAGACCCTGGCTCAAAGTAAAAAATAAAAAGTGCTGTGGACATAGAAACTCCGTGTGAAGGCCCTGACTAGAAGTGACTAGAAGCCAAGTTTATGGATCAAGCTATAATCCTAGCACTCAAGCCCAGATTGGATAATTTAGTGAGTCAAGTGGGACCTTGTCTTAAAACTAAGATGGCTGGGGATGTAGCTCAGCAGAAAGGCCATGGATCAAGCCCCAACACCTCCCACAAAAATCTGAGCCAGTGAAACTGAAATGGAGGGCACCCACTGGTACCGGTCAGACAACGGCATGCTCCGTGTCTGTGGGAACACCCATGTGTCCAGGGCCCTTCTATCAGAGAACAGAGCTCTGGTGTCTCCTGCATCTCCACAATAACAACCCATGCCATGCACAGCAGCGTGTGGCCCCTGTGACTGGCATGGATGACAGTGACACCACACGGTGACGCTGCCTAGTGATGGCAAAGCCATCCCACTTAGCACAGGCGTGTTCTATGAAGTCGCACCACGGACCCACCTGACGCCACATTTCGCAGGATGTCCCCTCATGAAGCAGGGCGGGTCTGTAAGACTACAATCAGGTAAGGCTGCTTCCAGAAAGGCAGGAAATAGTAATATCAGGAACCCCATTAACACAGCTCATCACATTAGAGCTCCAGTTTTGGAACGCCCACAGCAATGGGCCATGAGGAAATATTTCTTCCTCAGATTCTTGCACCTTGAATTTTTCTAGGTAACATATATGAACTTCATGCAAAACTTTTAAAATTACAATCTTTAGCATAGATGAGTTATTAAAATGAGAAAAGAGGGCTGGTAAGATAGCTCAGCACTCTAAAACACTTGCTTGGGCAAGCTTAGGCAGGAACAGGGGACCACATGCCACACGAGCTCCAGCCTTAGGGTGGGCTGGGCCAGCCAATAAATAAATAAATAAACACACAAATAAATAAATAGAAACCAGTCATATATATATTCTGTTTATTTATATTGCTGGGAGTTGAACCCAGGACTTTCACAACTATTCATTCACTGCCAGGATTAAACCCAAGGCCTTCATGAAGCAGGGGATTGGGACAAGGTCACTTGGCTGGGCAAGTGGGCACAACCTGTCAATCAGTTCACAAGCCCTGCACCTGGGACCAATCAGACAGCACTAGCTTCAATTCTAGTGAAAAATGAAGTAAAGTTTTGCTAGGACAGCTAGATCTGACCTGTGCATGAGGAGGGGCCCAAAAGACCTTGTGGCCAGTTGGGTTCTCAGAGTGTCCTGCTCTTGTGGCACATGCGTGTAATCCCAGCACTCAGGAGGCTGAGGCAGGAGGATTGTTGTGAGTTCAAGACCAGCCTGAGCTACAAAGTGAGCTTAAGGCCAGCCTGAACTGCATAGTGAGACCCCGTCTCTAAAAGACAAAAAAAAAAAAAAAAAAAGTGTCCTCTAGCTCAACATCCTATCTGCTTTTTCTACCTTTAGTAAATGTAAAAATCTTGCCACGTTTTTCACCTGTCTTGTCCAATTCTTTGTTCAGGACACCAAGCTCCAGGAAAAGACCCATAGCAAGAGTCTGCAGAGCCCCAGAACCCAGCAACATTCATGCTGAACTACATCCCCACCCATTTCAAAGTCTGAGCTAGGTATAGTGGTGCATGCCTCTATTTCTAGTACTTGGGAGGCCGAGGCAAGAGGATTACATGAGTTCAAGGCCAGGCTGGGCTAGTGAGACACTCTTTTTTTTTTTTTTTGGCAGAACCAGGGGATTGAACTCAGGCTCTTGCGCTTGCCAGGGAAGCGCTTATTCCACTGGGCCATCTTCCTGGCCCTGAGATACTCTTTTAAAGACAAAACAAAATGAAAAGAGGGGCTGGGGAGATGGCTCAGTGGAATAAGCGCTTCCCTGGCAAGCACAAGGGCCTGAGTTCAATCCCTAGTTCCACAGAAAAAAAAAAAAAAGAAAAACAAAATAAAATTTGAGAGTGTTTCACTAAATCACAGCTCACACTGGGGGGCTCCAACTTTCAGATCCCACTTCTGAAATTATAGGTCATGTGTACCACACCTGGCTCAGATGCAACTTTGTTGTTATGTTTGTTTTGCGAGAGAGAGTTTCACTATGTAGTTCAGGCTGGTCTTGAATGGTTAGCAATTCTCCTGCCTCAGCCTCACAATACCTGGGATTACAGGTGTGCACCATCATGCCCAGCTTCCAGATGCAGTTTTAAAATATTTTCAATCAACAGTTGGCTGAATCTGTGGATGCAGAACCTATACATATACATATACATATATATACACACACACACACACACACACAGATATATATATACATACGTACACATAACTATGATAATAAAATCTGATTATCAGGTATTAGCCCCGGCTAGGCCAGGGAGATGGCTCTGTAGAATAAGTGCTTCCCTGGCAAGCACAAGGGCCTGAGTTCAATCCCTGGTTCTGACAAAGGAAAAAAAAAAGAGAGAGAGAGAGAGAGAGGGAGAGAGATTAGCCACACTAATAACAAATAGAATAACCCACTGTCAGAGCCTACAAGAAGAGTTATTTAAAACATGAGTTGTTTCTGGAATTTTCCATTTAATATTTTCAGATTGCAGTTTACTTTGAGTCACTGAAACTACAGAAATCAAAACTGTAGAAAAGGTAAGATCATTTTGCGAAACAGCCATCTCTAAGCCAGGGCCAGTCACAGCTAATTGCTGGTAATTCCACACTGCTCCACAGGGTGGGGCTACACACAAGGGAGAGGAGGCCCCTGGGCTCCAGGCAAAAGAAGACAGGACTGGGGGCTCCGGCCAGCACGGGGGTGCCAGTACAGACGCCAAGTGTCCCCACCACAGCCTGCACAGTCCGAGCCCAGAGCTGGCCCCCACTTCCTACAGACTGGGGTCCGGCCTGGGTCCAGCACACCCTGGGTCCAGCACACCCAGGCCGCACTCCCAGCCCTCGAGGTGCTCTGAGCACCTCCCCTATACCCTTCCAGATCTGAAGGTCTGGCTGCGATGCAGGGCCAACATGTACTAAGCACTTACTGTACAAGCATGCCATCCTCAAGAGCCTGGGAAAGCAGGGGCTGTGCTCATGCATTCAGAGCCCATCAGTTCCCCTGACGACCTGCCCTACTGTGTGCACCCTACTGTGTGTCGTTTGTTTTCCCCCCTTCTGGTGCTGGCAACTGAACCAGGGTGCTTTACCACCAAGCTCCATCACCAGCCTTTTCCATATTTTGAGTCAGGGTCTCACTTAAATGACCAAACTGACTTCAAACTTGTGACCCTCTGTCTCCCATGCACTAGGACTGCAGGTATGTGCCACTGTGCCTGGTGAAACTTTTTTTTTTTCTCTGCGGTGCTGGGAATGGAACCTAGATCCCCATGATACATGCGTGTAAGAGCTGTGCCCCGAGCTCTGCCCCAGCCCTCTGCCTTCCTTTGCAATTCAGCAACATAGCCAAGAGTCTGGCGGATTTGCTCCCTGACACTTCTGGCATCCAAAGGTCTGGAGTTCAGAAGTTCTGACACTGTGACAGTGTGGCTGCATTCTCTGCTAAACTGGTCACAAGCACAAGTCCAAGCCTAGCTGCCATGATACACCAGTTCAGTTCCTTGTAGTGACAGCACCAAGGCCCCTTTCCTGTTGTTGTGATCATTCTGCTTTTCATAGCAGCTCTTAGGTTTCCACACACATCCCCCGTTTTTGTTTGGTTTGGTTGTTTGCTTCCCCAGATAAGGTCTCACTATGTTTCCCAGGGTAGTCCTGAACTCCTGGGCTCAAGCAACCATACTGCCTTAGCCTCCAAGTAGCTAGACCTATAGGCACGCATAACCATCCAGCTATATGCTGCTCCACCCTGGCAGCCAGAACCAGTGATCAAATCCTTCTGGTACTTTGAATGTCTGCTTGTAAGAGTCCGCAATCATCCCAGAGCAGCCCCACACCAGCAGAGAAAGTTTCCCTCCCCAACACAACACAACCACTCACAGGGGTGCCTCTCGCGGCTCTGGCCCACTGCCATGGCCTGCATCCCAGAAGTCCCAGTTCACCCTCTCTTTCATAGGCACAAACCCAGCCCCAGCTGCTCCACTCCCCTGACACACTGGGCCTCACCCCTGTGCTGCCTCCTCAGCCACCCCACAGGAGCCAAAAAGGCCTCAAAGCTCTGAAACCTCCCCATCAGGGAACATGACAGCAGGCTGCACCCGCAGCCCCTGGAAGGCAAGGTCCAACTCACCGTCTGCCTCCAGCACCTAGCCCAGGCTGAGGCCTTGATCTGCTTTCTGCTGCTGCGCCCAAGTCCCCTAGCCCACTAATTTGTGGAAGGTGAAAGGCACTGTAGGAGAAAACATTTTAAACTTTTTTTTTCTCCTATACTAGGGATCAAACTCAGGATCTTGCACCTGCAAGGCAGGCATTTATGCTGCTGAGCCATCTCCCTGGTGAAAACTTTTTCTATCATCTATCTATCTATCTATCTATCTATCTATCTATCTATCTATCTATCATCTATCTATCTCTCTATCATCTATCTATTTTGTGGTACTGGGGATCAAACTTGGGGCCTTGTGCTTGGTAGGCAAGTGCTTATGCCACTCCCTGACCTAAAATTTTTAAACTATAGCATCATAATCAGCTGTCAGCCTCAGCCGGCCTGGACTCAACTACATAGCTGCAGCTCAGAGACCACGTGACTCCACTCTAGCTGACCAGCTATGCAAGGGTCTGCACGTGTCCTGGTTTGCCAGTCTGTCTCAAGGACGAGCTATGTGGAACAGGCCAGCCCTGCTGAGAGCACACTTCTTACCCACCTGCCCGGATCCTGACTTCCCCAGTCCCTCCCGTCTCATGACAAATGGCCCCCTATCTAGACCTGCCCTGGACACACCCACTGCACAATGTGTGAACAAGCATATGATGAGTTATAGAATAACTGGTACTGACTCTGCACTTCCTGCTTACAAACTGCATAAGCTGTTAATTCACTCTAAACCGGGGCTGGTGATTTGGACCACCAGTCCTCTAGCACAAATAAAAGTTGCCTTCTAATGTTTGGTGCAAATCATTTTCCATCCAGTTCAATACAGATTCTGCAACAGTACAAGAGTGGGAAACGGTGCAAGGGCAGGAGGCAAAGCCAGGGATAGCCAGGGATATAGTTCAGTGGGACAGCAAGCCCAAGGTTCTGAGTTCAATTTCTAGCTCCCCCACCCTGAAAAAAAAGAGGCAAAGGCAAATGCCAAAGAGGGAGTCCAACACCGCTGAATTATTTTTTGAATGCTGGACATCGAACCTAGAGCCTGGCACTTATTAGCAAAGTGCTGTGCCATCAGGCTCCAGCCCGAGCCACAAGGTAACTTTTTTTTTTTTTTTTTTCCTCTTTTTTTTTGAGACAGGGTCTCACTATGCAGTTCTGGCTGGCCTTAAGCTCACTTTGTAGCTCAGCCTGGGCTCGAACACACAACAATCCTCCTGCCTCAGCCTCCCGAGTGCTGGGATTACAGGCATGCGCCACCACGCCCGGCTAGGTGACTTTTATAACAGACCACTGTCATGACACCCGACCACTTCCACAGGAACACTTTGCATCACTGTAACAAGAGAATTAAAAGCATCAACTTAAGCAGAGGAGCGCTGGCCAGGTGGAGTGGCACCCAAGTACTCCCAGCACTCCAGAGGGCTGAGGAAGATCAAGCTTGAACCCAACCTGGGCAACTAACAATGCCGTCTTAAGGAATTTTTTATTGTTGTTCTTCAGGGTCTCACTACGCAGCCCACACTCATAGTGAGCCTCCTGATTTCTGCCTCCATAGTGCTAGGAATACAGGCACGCACCACTACGCCTGGACTCCATTGCTGGCTCGGTGCACCCAAAGGCGTGGTCAGCACGGCATGAGGAACCAGGGATCAAACCCTGGTCCCTGCGAATGCCCTGTCTTAAAATACATGACAGGGTCTCAGTATGCCGTTCAGGCTGGCCTTAACCTCACTTTGTAACTCAGGCTGGTCTCGAACTCACAACAATCCTCCTGCCTCAGCCTCCCAAGTGCTGGGATTACAGGCAAGCGCCACTACGCCTGGCTCTTAAAATACATGTAAAGGGGCCAGGGAGATAGCTCAATAGAATAAGCGCTTGTCTGGCAAGTGCAAGGGCCTGAGTTCAATTCCCGGTTCCACAAAAAAAAGAAAGAAAGAAAGAAAAGGAAAAAAAAGAATACATGTAAAAATATTTTTTCAACACTCGGGAGGCTGAGGCAGGAGGATTGCTGTTCGAGACCAGCCTGAGCTACAAAGTGAGCTTAAGGCCAGCCTGAACTGCATAGTGAGACCCTATCTCAAAAAGACAAAAAAAAAAAAAAAAAAATTTTTTTTTTCAAGCTAGTGATATAGCTCAGTTCAAAGTCCCTGGGTTCAATCTCTAGCAGTGAAACACCTTATTTGGGCTCAGGTTCATGGTGTCATTCCACTGTCATGTGGGCCCATTATCTTGGACCTCTGGTAGCCCAGCCAAGGACGCAAACCTGCTCACCTCACCACATCCAGGAAATAAAAGCCAGACAGGAAGGCGCCGGGCTCCCATGGGGGCCCAATGACCTCACTTCCTCCCCAGGACCCGCCCAATGGCCTCGCTTCCTCCCACGCCTCAGCCTGCAGGCCACACCCCCTCCCGGAGTGCTGCAGGCTGTTGCTGTCCTCCAATGCGTAGCCTCCGAAGCTAGGTTGAGCCAACACTGTCTCAAGCATGAATCCGCTTTTGCGGGACCGACCCAACATTCGTCAGAGAAGCAGTTTTCCACAGGTCAATCTGGGGTCCCTTCCAGTCCTTGCAGGCCCAGAACGGGTGCTCAGGCATTGGAAGCCGGTCACAAGTGTGAGAGTGGGACTAGCCCTCAGTGCCTACAGCAGTGAAGCTGCCCCCCTCCAGAGAAAAGCGCCCCGCCTGCTCAGTGTCAGCTGTTCTGATATCACTAGGCAGCCTTGGGTCTCGAGATACTGACTGCAAAGGTGGAAATGCACGCCCCTACTGTTGTTCAGGGGTCCTTTGCCAATCAGACGAAAGGCCACCCCCGACCCAGCTCTTGTCCTCTTGTCTTTTCCTCATTCCTGCCGCTGTTTCTCCACCACTGAGTCCCTACACAGGAAATTTCTACAGGGGCGGGTGTCACAGTACACTGAGGGGCAGCTATAGCCTCCTGGCCTTCACCGTGCCTGCCCAGCTCTGGACAGGGTGCTAGCAGTGAGGTGCCAGCCCTCAGCACGCAGCCCACAGTGCCACTCTGCTCCCCTGCCCACCAGGATATCGCAGCCTGTGGACTATTTAAGGGAGCTGGTGGATGCAGCTGGCATGGCTTGCAGGGCCCCCGTGTCGATTCCAACAGGCCCAGGAGTGAAGCAGACATTTTCTGGGCATAGGAATAGAAAATGAGGTCATCGAGAACTCTCGAGCATCCTGTCACACTAGGTGAGGCTGCACAGTGCTGGCAGAGGGCAGTTTTGCAGACATGCATGTACACATACCCAAGGCCACTGACTTCTACCAAAATGGCAAAGAAGGGGCAGAGGGCATAATGGGTATCTGCAGACGAAGGCCCTAGGCTTTGAGACCACTGGGAGAAGGCCACCGGGAAAGGGTGACAGATGAAGTAGGTGGCAAGTGTTGCCCGGGACATGTGGAGGGATCCACACACCCAACACCCCAGAAGCCAGGAGGCTGGGAGTACCAGCCGGAGCTGGCACAGCTGCAGCACCACCCCCTCCATTTGCTGGAGAAGCCAGATGAAGACCTGCCTGGGGAGAGCTTGGTGTCTGCTTGGCCCACAGGGAAGTGTGCTTCAGGGAGCAGATTGGGAATCTGGGGCCAAGGATGGGCCTGTGGCTGTGCCAACCCTCAGATAAAGCCCAGTGCACAGCCCTCCAGTGGCCCACAATGCATAGTGCCTCTCCAGAAGCCCACTTTGCTTGTAAAGTGTCTGGGTTATGTGAGACCAGTGTCCTTTTCGCTTCTCAAAGTGCAGTTCTCCCTTCTGACACCCTACCACTGAGCTACAACCCCAGCCTTCTCTTGCCAAACGTCATCCCTGTTGGACACCAGAGCCACACATTCCTGGGAAGTGCCAGGAAGATGCAGAACCCTGAAACTCACCTTAGAAAATATGAGTGGCCCAGCCTGTCATCCTGGCACTCTGGGAAGCTGAGGTGGGAGGATCACAAACTTGAGTTACCCTGTGAAATTTAGGGACTTATATTAAGATTTAAAAAAAAATAGCCAGGCATGGTGGTACATGCCTATAATCCTAGCACTCTGGAGGCTAAGGTAGGAGGATTGCTACAAGTTTGAGGCCAGGCTGGGTTACATAGTGAGTTAAAGGCAGCCTGAACAAAATAGCAAGACCTTATCAGAGAGAGAGAGAGGAAAGGAAAAAACAAGAAAGCAAGCCGGCTAGATAGCTCAGTGGATTAACAGGCTTGCTTAGCAGAGCACAGCAGCCCAGGTTCGATCCCCAATGTGCCTTGCTGGCCCCGCCCCCCGGGACATGCCCCCCGGGACATGCTGAGACAGCAACTGAGACTCAACGCGGTGGTACCTGCCTGTAATCCCAGGGCTCGGGAGGCTGAAAACAGGAGAATCACTACTAGTATGAGCTGCATGGTGAGACACTGTACCTAATACATAAATGAAGAAGGAAGGGAGGGAGGGGCCAGGGAGATGGCTCGGTAGAAAAAATATTTCCCTGGCAAACACAAGGGCCTGAGTTTAATTCCTGGTCCCGCCAAGCAAGCAAGCAAGCAAGCAAGCAAGAGAAAGGAGGCAGGCTGAGGATGTAGCTCAGTGGGAAGGCCATGGGTTGAATCCCCAGTACAGAAAGAAAAGAAAAAAGAAAACAATGGGGGACCCTTGTGGCCCAGCCCATGCAAGCCTGGCCCAGCCCTCCTGGCATGCTGCTCATCACCCTCAGCCTGTCTTCCTCCAAGAGGGGCCTCGGGCTCCTAGCCCCTGGTACTGGTAACTTTGACCTTACTTAGAAGTTGGTCTGTGCAGAGGTGGTCACCTGCACAGGTCCTGCTTTTAGTAAGAAGGGAGGCCATTTAGTGGTGAAGAGCAGCCTCACCCACACAAAGTCCTGGATTTGGCCTTCAGCACTGCAAATAAAGGAAGCAGCCCCATAAGGAGAGACACACAGAAGACACGGGGCGCTGGTGGGGCAGGCACTGTAGGTCCACAAGCCAAGGAGCACCAGGACTATGGGGACAGCAGAAGCCAAGCAAGGCAGGGCACAGACTCTCCCCGGAGCTGGCAGAGACCTCTGGCCCTGCCAACACCTGGACTGTGATTTTGGACTTCAGCCTCCAGATCTAGGAAATGGCCAGCTTCCCCTGTGGGAAACACACAGCTCCCAGTACATCGGTATGGTGGCTTCAGGAAGTGCACACATCCAGGCTCTGCACCTTTTCTTTCTTTCTTTCTATCTTTCTTTCTTTTTTTTGCAGTACTGCTGGGGTTTGAACTTGGGACCTTGCCCTTGCTAGGCTGACACTTAGGCCGCTGAACTGTCTCCTCAACCCCAGGCTCTACTCCCTTTCAGTCCATTTCCTGTGCCTTCCCCAGAAGAAGGGGGCACAGGCTGCTACGGTTCTACCCAGGTGTCCCCCCAAAGCCTCTCTGTATCTGCATCCCTAGGCAGGTCTTCGGCGGTAGAAGTGGGTGCTCTTCCTGGTTCCAGAGGGCTTACCTGGGGCCGCCCTCTGTTGTGTTTGCCTTCTCATTCCAGACTGGGGTTTTGGGGAGAACCATAGCTTCTCTGTGGTTTTCAGAGCCCCATTTGGCCTTTTTCCTCTAGCCTGGAGCCCTCCTTCCAGGAACCTCTCCCCCTTCCCCCTGCCTTGTTACAAACGCATCTTAGTTTCATGGATCCTCACAGGGGAGCCAAGGCCTCTGTGAAGAGGGCTGGGGGGTTATGGGAAGCCTCTTCACCTCCCCCTCAATTCTGTTGTCAACTTGTGTCATGGCTGTGTCTGTCCCCAAAGCCTCACTCACTCGCAAGCAGGGCTCTTCAGGGGTGGCTGGGTCTGGTGTGTGATGCTAAGGCCAAGAGGGTGTGGCCATTAAATTAGCCCACTGACTGGCTTGACACCACTTTGGGTAGGATTTCAGGGTGCTCCATCCCAGGTGGATGTGTCACTTCTGTTAAATGGGGGCACCCTGGATGGAATATAAGGGACAGAAAGGGTTGTTGCTTGCTGCTTGTTGCTTGCTTTCTGCCTCCTGCTTTTCCTGCCATGCCACGGACTGTCTCTCCCCTGCAGGCCCTGCCACGCTGCCCTGCCTTGTACCAGCTGACTATGGATGCAACCTCTACACACTGGGAGCCGAAATAAACCTCTCCTCCCTTAACTGGTGTCTTTTTTTTTTTTTTTTTTTTTTTTGAGACAGGGTCTCACTATGCAGTTCAGGCTGGCCTTAAGCTCACTTTGTAGCTCAGGCTGGCCTCGAACTCACAACAATCCTCCTATCTCAGCCTCCCCAGTGCTGGGATTATAGGCATGCCCCACCACACCTGGCTCTCCCTTAACTTGAGGATGCTGAGTGTTTTGTCTCAGCAACTGAAAAAAAAGAGAAAGGCTCTCAATAAACATTCCTCCAACTGAGCCCTGGAGGCACATGCCTGGAACCCCGGCACTTGGGAGGCTGAGGCAGGAAGACTGCCACAAGTTCACTGCCAGCCAGGACTACACAGTGAATTCAGTTCAGCCTGCACTATATCCCTGTCCCCTAAAGACAAAAGAAAGAAAAGAAAAAGACAGAAAATGACCCAGAACTCATAAAAAGACTCTCACTTCTGTTAGCCACCCAGGAACAACATATCAAATCGCCTCAAGTGCTGCCTTCACAATGACCAGGGTTACTGCAAAAACGACCAGTCAGGCAGCACCGTCATCAGCAGGAGTGGGGAGACCAGAGCCCTGTAGTCTGCTGGTGGGAGGATAACATTTTGGGAAAACTGTAAAAGAATTACCACTGACCTAGTAATTCTAGCTCTGGATGTAAACCCAGGAGAATAGAACCCCTACGAACACACCAACACTCAGACAAGCACATTCACAGCAGGGTTCCCGCCACGGCCACGCACACATCTGCGGATCAGAGATATGCGCAACAGTGATGGTTCATAAAGAAATACCGGTGAATGCTACAACACAGACAGGCCATACACACATTCAAAGAAGAAAACAGCCATAAGAGACTACGTATTCATATGAGCTTGTGTCCATGCACTACCCAGAACAGAGAAATCTACCAAGCCAAACTGTTGTTGCGTGGAAGGGTACACCAGCAGTCTCAGCACTGGGAGGCTGAGGCAGTAAGGTCTTCAATTGGATGTTGTTATTAGCAAAAACCTCTCTTTAAAAAGAGAAGCCTGGTGTGGTCGCACATGCCTATAATCCCAGCACTGGGGAGGCTGAGGCAAGGGAGGATCACATAGAGTTCCAAGCCAGCCTGACTTTCAGCGCCAGACCACCTCAAAAATAACAAAAAAGTTGATTAGTGATAGTTTAGGGAATCGTGTTTTTTTTTTTTTTGTTTTTTTTTTTTTTTTTTTTAGCAGAACTGGGAATTGAACTCAGGCCCTTGCACTTGGCAAGGAAGTGCTTATTCTACTGACCCATCTCCCCAGCCCCTAGGGCATCCTTCATTAAGAAAAGGGCCCTAAGGGACAGTCAAATAGCTTACTGGATTAAAGCGTCTGCAAGCAGGGGCTAGGGGTTCCATCCAGAGGCCTGCGGAGCTGAAGCAGGAGCCGGCCAGCAATTAAGACTGGGCGTGGTGGCAAGCGCCTGTAATCCCAGCTCTCGGGAAGCTGTCAACAGGAGGTCCTGAACACCTGTAGACCCTTCACTAAAATACAAAAAAAAGAAAGAAAGAAAAGGGGCCTAAACCCAGAGTGTGGTCGGTCCTTAGTCGCTCAAAGCGCTGGGACTCGCCTTCGCGGCGGCCATTTCCCGCCACCGAGCACGCTGTCCGCGCGGGGCGAGGCTCCAGCGCTGGTCCCCAGCTCCCACCACCCACCCTTCAGGCCCCTCCCACTCTCGGCCCCGCCCCCAGCCCCACGACGGCCCCGCCCCAGAACAAAGACCCCGCCCCCTCCGGCTAGTAAAGAGCCGAACGCCAATGATTGGCCTGCGTCAGAAATCTCGTATCCTAATTGGTTACCCGCGGCTTCCTCCTGGCCGCGTGACCCGGAAGTGACGCAGAGCGGCGGGCCGCGTGGATTGCTGTTCTGGTGCGGCGGTCGCGGCCGCTAAGATGACCAAAATAAAGGCAGATCCAGATGGGCCTGAGGCTCAGGGGGAGGCGTGCGGCGGGGAGCGCACTTACCACGAGCTGCTGGTCAATCTCAACCCCATCGCGCAGCCCCTGGCTTCTCGGCGCCTCACGCGGAAGCTCTACAAGTGCATCAAAAAAGGTGTGGCGCAGCCGGCGGCGGGGATCGGGGCCGGGGTTGAGATCGGGGCCGGCTGACTCCACTGTCGTTGCAGCCGTGAAGCAGAAGCAGATCCGGCGCGGGGTGAAGGAGGTTCAGAAATTTGTCAACAAAGGCGAGAAAGGGTAAGAATCCTGCCCCGCCAGAGCTGGCAGTTCTGGCTGGTGACCGGGACTGCTGCGGGGGTGCTCCTTAAAGTCGGGGTGCCGACGCAGCCCGTACACGGGAATGCAGGCGGTCGGCAAGCGCCCTGCGGTCCAGAAACCGACACGAAGTAAGTCCAGAGGGCGGGACCAGAGCCCGCACTCGGCAAACGCAGCGTGGCCCAGAGAATCACACTGGTCTTCACGTTTGCGTGGACAGCCACGAGGGAAACGCAAACTGCAGAGCGGATGGCCGCACTACTTCTTGTCAGAATCCTACGCGCCCGTGGTCGGCCTGGCCCACCCCGAGCCCCGCGGTCTGGTACCCCGTCGGGACTCCAGGCTTTGCCTGGCGTTGTGGGAGGCCTCGGGTCCCTCCCCAGGGACACAATAACGAACGCTCGGGTTTGAGATGCAGCTGAGAATCTCGGTGAGAGTGATGAGGGAGAGTCCCAGAGAAGTCCCATTTGAGCAAAGATCTAACGACGATTGATTTGCGAGAACCAGGTTTTTCAGAGGAGCGGGCTTCAGGGCAGGAGAGAGTGGTTGAGCTTTTGGGGGTCGGAGGGTTAAAGCCAGGAGGTGACTATGTACACCTGTAGGTTTTCTTACCGAGAGTGGTGTACACACGTAATTCCAGCACTCTAGGAGGCTGAGGCAGGAGGACTGCAAGTTTGAGCCCAGGCTGAGCAACTTAGCAACCTAGCGAGACTGTCAGAAAATAAAAAAGGGCTGGAATGTAGCCTAGGTCCTAGGCTCAAACCCTAGTACCTGAGAAATGCAGTAAGAGGCATGAGTAGGTGTGGGTTAGGAGGCTGTTGAAACTGGATTTTTATTTTTTATTTTTTTGTCTTTTTGAGACAGGGTCTCACTGAGCAGTTCAGGCTGGCCTTGAGCTCACTTTGTAGTTCAGGCTGGTCTCGAACTCACAACAGTCCTCCTGTCTCAGCCTCCCGAGTGCTGGGATTGCAGGCCTGCGCCACCACGCCCAGCTTGAAACTGGATTTAAAGGCTGGGATTTCGGGCTGGGGAAATGGCTCAGTGGAATAAGTGCTTTCCTGGCAAGCACAACGGCCTGAGTTCAATCCCTGGTTCCGCCAAAAAAAAAAAAAGGCTGGGATTTAAAGGATGTCAGATGTAGCCAGTGAGGTAGGCCTGGGTGTGAGTCAGTGGCAGAATGCCTGCCTGCATGCAGACCCCTGGGTCTCATTTCCAGCCACAAGTTTCTTTTTGTTTTGTTTTGTTTTTTGTATTTAGGGAAGGTATAAGGGTCTTTAGGGTCTCTCTTAGATTGGATTTGTAGTGCTCTGCTTGTTTCTGTCCTTTCAACAGCTGAGATTACAGGCATGTGCCACCTTGCCCAGTCTCAATTGCCATTTCAGCATGCCCCAGGGCAGGCCTAGGAGATCAAACTCTGGCCCCTGCACCTGCTTGCAGGCACTTTAATCAGCTAAGCTATTTGGCCAACCCTACAAGTTTGGTTTTAGATAAGTTTTGAGGTGCCTTGGGGGCACAGCCCCTCACCCCAATGCCGGCTTAACTGTCAAATGGGTGATTACCTGTTTGTAGCTTGGGAGAGTAGGCCACGCTGGAGAACGTAGTTTTGGGAATAGTAGCTCCTACGTGGCACATGGCACCATGGCTGTTCAGTGGGTCAGCCAGGAAGGTCTGAGAGGAGAGGGCAGCTAAGGCCAGGCTGCAAGGACACTTCCAGAGCTGTAGGAAGGAAGAGCAGGCAGCAGTGTCCACAAGACCAAAAGGAAATTAGGGGTGGACGTGGCCTCTGGCAGACTGCTCCCTCTTGGGGCAGAGTGTGCGCTTCCTAGCCTGGCACCCATGGCCCTCTGGGGTGACACCAGCCAGGCTCGAGCTCTGTGCTTTGCTACTTTCCCATCAGACTCCCGAGACCTCCAGCTCCCACCCAGCAGCACCCCTCTGTGGGGTGCCTGGCATCAGTGTTACCTCCTAGGTGAAGGGCATGGGACCCTCCCTGCACAGTGCCACTCGTCCTGCCTGGTGGCACTAACATGGTGTTTGTTAGCCAGGAATCTCCCCAGAAGGCACTTGCCAGACAGAGCCTTGCAACCTGAGAGGTCAGGGGGCTGTTTGTAGCTGGGCTTCTAAGGGCAGGGAACCCTGGAGCCCTGCACAGAGGTAGCTCTTTAACACTGAAGGAGCAAGCCAGAAGTGAAGATGAAGCCTGGCCTGGTGACCCACTCCTATAATCCCAGCACTTGGGAGGCTGAGGCAGGAGGATCCTTTCAAGTTCAAGACCAGCCTGGGTTACAAAGTGAGCTCAAGGCCAGCCTGAACTGCATAGCAAAGCCCTGTCTCAGAGGCTGGGGAGATAGCTCAGTAGAATAAGCATTTCCCTGAGTTCAGTCCTTGGTTCTGGAAAAGAAAAAGACAAATGAGGACAGTAATGGTATCTCTCGTTGCAGGATCATGGTGTTGGCAGGAGACACGCTGCCAATTGAGGTATACTGTCACCTCCCAGTCATGTGTGAGGACCGGAACTTGCCATATGTCTACATCCCCTCCAAAACGGTAAGGCAGAGCAGGGTCCAGCAGAGATCTCCTGGGTTGGCTGCTGCAGTTCTAACCACTGAGTGAAGAAGCCTGGCTGAAGCCGGGCATGGTGGGGCATGCCTGTAATTCCAGCACTTGGGAGGGAGACTGAGGTAGGAGGATGGTTGGGAGTTTGAGACCAGCCTGGGCTACAGAGTGAGCTCAAGGCCTGGCTGGCTTTGGGGTACACTGCTTCATCACTGTGCACTGTGGCCAAGTTCACTGCCTGTACGTGGGTTTGCTGTTCTTTGTGTGGCAGGGTCATGGTAGCCTACGCGGGCTGGCCTTACATTCAGCATGGCCTGGAGCCCCCAGCCCTCCCTCCTCACCCTCCAGAACAGCTGGGGTTTCCTTTCTAGAAGATAGAAATCTTCTGTGAAATGTGCAAACAAAAGCAAGGTGGATGAGCGTGTGCTTTGTGAGCCCAGAGGTCCTGATATGTGAGCACACCCAAGGCCCAGGTTGAGATGAAGGGCAGGGGTGAAAGCAGACCTGAGCACAGAACCTCTTGTGGCCTGCAGCCCTTTAGTAGCCATTTGCAAGTATAGGCCTCTGCTGTTGGACCCTGCGACTTCCAACTTTTGGTAAGTTTAAACAAGCCAGCGTAGGGCTAGCCAAATAGCTCAGCGCACTAATGCACCTGCTTAGGCAGAGTGCAGTAGCCTGGGCCCCTGCACCACAAGCCGTGCCAGCCTGCTCCTGGGGCACATTAAGATGGCAATGGAGACTGGGTGTGGTGGCACCCCTCCCCCGTAATCCTAGTGCTGGGGCAGCTGAAAACAGGAGATCACTGTAAGTCTGATCTGTGTAGTGAATCCCTGTAGACCATGTACTAAATACATAAATGAGCTGGGATGGCTAAAATAGGAGGATCCCCAGTTTGGCCAATTGATTTATTGAAATCCTGTCTCAAAAAACATTTTTATTTATTTAGTATTTAGGACAGGGTCTACAGTCTTGCTGTAGATCAGACTCCAGTGATCCTCCTGTTTACAGCCTCCCAAGTGCGGGGTAGGCCCAGCATGGCTGGTTCAGGGATAGAACTCTGCCCTCTGAGTCTGCCTAAGCAAGTGCTTTAATCCACTGAGCTATTTGGCTGGTCCTACAAAAAGCAAATTTTTTAGAAAGGCTGGCTCAGTGTGAAAGCTCTAGGTTCAGCTCCCAAAAAGATTTTAGTGATGGTAACCCATTCAAAAGGCTTTTAAACACGAAGCCTCCCCAGTAGGCCTAGGCTGTGGCTCACCTAGACTAAGCCATGGGTCACGCTGGGCCCTTTTTTTTTTGGCAGAACCAGGGATTGAACTCAGGTCCTTGTGCTTGCCAGGGAAGCGCTTATTCCCCTGAGCCATCTCCCTGGCCCTCACACTGGGCCCCTTCATCCAAATCCTTCCTCTGGTCTCCACAGGACCTGGGTGCGGCTGCGGGCTCCAAGCGCCCCACCTGCGTGATCATGGTCAAGCCCCACGAGGAGTACCAGGAAGCTTATGAAGAGTGTCTGCAGGAGGTACAGGCCTTGCCACCACCCCTGTGAAGGACTCGGGGCACTGGGCACCGGGCAGGCCACCCACGCTCAGTGCTCCTCCCTGGCTCCACAGATTTGCCAGGCAGCATGAGCACTGCTTCCAGACAGCGGAGCCAGAGTCGGGCAGCAGTGCCATTTCCTGTTAAGCTTCCACAAGGACAGTTCCAGGGGTGTGGGTGGGAAGTAAACGCTGAGACTAAAACTGTGTCTGTGGGTGACTTTTGGGTGGGGGTAGTGGCTGCTGGCAGAGCCAGAGCTGGCAGGCAGGAAAGAGCCGAAGCAACCCTCCTCACCAAAGGGCTGGACTCCGGGGTGGAGCTTCAGCTCCAGCTGCACCCAACTGTGCATCCCGCCCAGGATAGGTGGGGGCTTCCAGCCACTGCAGGACACCTCCCATTCTTCTCCACTTCCCCAGAGCCTCAGAAGCCATGTGGGCCACATGGAAGCAGTCTGCCCCTGTGTGGTAAACTGCACCTGGGAACATGAATCTGCACAACCCACCAGTTCCACCCCCCCAAAAAAATAACCCTCTTGCAGCCTACATAGGATTGATACACCTGGCCACCAGGCTATGGAAGAGTTAATCTGAAAAGAGCTGGGTATGCTGGTCCAAAGCCAATTCAAGCCCCATGCTGTCCTACTCCACTGATTTTGAGTAGGGTTTTATATATGCACACGGAAAAGCACCCCGTGTGAGACATGCCATCTCCAGGACTCCCTGTTAGGTTGATAGCAGTAGCTGCAAGGCCACGCCCAATGCCTGTGTACAGATGTGGGGTGCCTGCCTATACTGAGACAGGACTGGCCACAGGGAAGAAGGCTATGAATATATTTGCTCAGTTATAAAACAGTGGCATTCAGCTCTGCCCTGTGCTATTTACAATGTGGAATGGCTCTATGACGAAGGGCCACAGCAGGCCACCCCAGGCTGTGGGGCAGAAGCAGACAAGCCTTGGCCTGGCAGTGAGATGGAGGGCAGGGCTGGAAACATCTCTGCTGCTGGTGGCTAATGTCTCTGCTGCTCTGGGTTGCTAAATCAGCTGCAAACAAAGTAGGGCTGGGGCCAGGAGGGTAGTACACCTGCCTCCTAGGCTTTTGCCTGAGGCCCCACCTCAGCCAGGTACTCTGAATGGGGGCCCAGTCTGTGAAAAGCCTTTCCAACCAAGTCCTTTCAGGCAGGAATCAGAATATGATGCGTTTCCCATCGGCTGGGTTCTGCTCCATAGGACAGTAGGGACACTTGAGCCTGCAGAGGGAGAAGTGGGAGTGTCAGGGGTGTGCTGGGCTGGGGTGGGGCAGGGCGGGGTGGAGCCACCAGGGACTTACTTCCCTCCAGTAATGAGCTTGTTGAGTGCATCCCGGGAGATCACATGGCCACAGATGAGTTTGATGGGAGGGTTGGAGTCTGACGTCTGCTGGCGAAGGATGGGACAAGCAAACACTGAATGGTACCAGCATTTCATGCCCAGCTCGATCTCAATCTGTGAGGCCAACAGAGGTGTAAGTTCCGCTTCCTGTCCCTCTCCACCCTGCCTCTGGTGTGCGCTTCTCACTGGTAGCTCACCGGCAACTCGTCCTTGTGACTCCAGACGCCGGTGCACTGCCTCTGCTCGATCACGGCCTTGATGTTCATCAATACAGGCAGCGCCACACAGCCAGAGGCGAAGCTGCAGACAGAGAGCCAGGGCTGGAGTGCAGGGCCCAGGAGCCACGAAGACGACAGAGTATCAGAGGGGGAGAACGCATCTGCTGGCAGACACTTGGGTGACGAAACAGCCTATGGCACACAACAGTGCCACACAAGTCACTGTGTCCAAGGGCCACTAAGGTTCTATGACACGGACACTCAGTGACAGAGCAGTTGAACCTGAGTCCATCTGCCATCTTGGGGTGGGTCTGGGAAAGACCTGACAGCTGTCTGCTGAGGGGCGAGTGCTCTTGGGCCACTCGGCGGGTCACTCATGTGGTGAGCCTATGTTTCCTCATCTGTGACTCTTAACTCTGGGGATGCTGAGTAAGCTGGGAGAGAATATTTCCAAGACCTCTGAGCCCAGCCCCAAATCCATGTTCCACAGCCACGCGAGGCCCCCTGAAGGAAGTGTGGTCTGTGCATAGGGTGAGTAGCATGAAGGAGCATGGCTTGGAGTCTAGGGTCTGGACATCCGGGCTGAGTGCAGCGGGGAGGCAGGGCCTGTTCTCCACCTGTAAACACAGGGACCTGCTATCTGGAAGAACGGCAGAGTCAGGGTTGTACCTGACACTGAGGGGGGACTCCACCGAGAGCCCCAGCAGGCAGCAGGCGTCCCGGGTGAAGGTCTCACGGATCTCTGCCCAGTGGCTACTGTCTAGGAGGTGGCAGTAGGGAGACTTCTCCAGGCCCAGGCGCAGGTACACAAGACTGCCCATCATCACCTGGATCTCTGCAAGGAAGCAAGGTGCTGCTTGGGTGCAGGGTCCGCATCTACCCCAGGGCAGCAGAGCTGTGAGGCACAGCACCATGCCAGTGCTCCCTCAGCCCAGACCCTGGCAGGACCGGGGGGACCGAAATGGCCATGGCCAAGGAATTCTCTCAAACCCAGTGGGGAGCTGGTCTTCCCAGCTGTTTCTGCACAAGAAGCACTGCCAACAAGGAGTCAGATGGAATGGGGAATCCCCTTCCTACCCTAAGCGCATTGAGTGCACATCTCCAGCTGCCACTCTGTCTCCATCCCAGGTCCAGCCTCTCGGCAGTGGTATCCAGCTGAAGCTGGCACCACTCTTGGCTTTTTTTTTTTTTTTTTTTTTTTTTTTTTTTTTTTTTTTTTTTTTTTTTTT